>AFQZ01000247.1:0-56407 GCA_000222935.2 Aciculosporium take MAFF-241224 | reverse complement strand
ATATATTTAAGTAGTATATTAATAGTAACTCTATTTAATAATACAGTATTTAAGAGTTTAAAGCAAGCTAGTAGTAAGAAGACCTCCCTAGCTATATATTTAAGTAGTATAAGAGCTATATATTTAAGTAGTATATTAATAGTAACCCTATCTAATAATATAGTATTTAAGAGTTTAGAGCGAGTTTATAGCAAGAAAACCTTCCTAGCTATACATTTATAAACATAGTTTATATAAGTACATAGTAATTCAGTAGTAAGACTAATAGTAACTAGAAGATAAAGTGCTATTAAATACACTAAAGAGCTATTAGGTAAACCTATTACAATAGCAATCTAGAAAGCATAGAAAAAAGATTTATTATATAAAATGCAAATAGTATTACTTAGTAGCAGTAATATAATAGTTAAAGAGCACTAGGTAATTAATAAAAACAGTTTACTATGTTTTAATATAAGGGTATACATGCTAGCAGGTATATATATAGAAATTCTAATGCTTATTTATAATAACCTTATAGTAGGACACTAGGGTCTAAGCAAGATAATTTACAAAGTAGCTAAACAGTACTACTAGCTAGAATTATAAAAAAACATAAAAAACTATATAAGCTTATGCTTAAACTGTTAAGTTAATAAGCCTAGGTTACACTAACTATATAATAAGCTAGCTATATTACTAATCCCTAGCAAACCCTTTTAAGAGCTTTTTATAGACTTTATTACTAGCCTTCCCTTAATAAAATAAGCTAGTAAAAAGGAGCATAATATAATTCTTATTATTATAGATTAATTCTTAAAATACACACTATATATAGCTATATTTATAAGGATATTAAGCAGTAACCTTACTACTATCTTCCTTAAATATATATTTAAGGACTATAGTACACTAAAAGGGATTATCTTAAATAAAGGGATAATATTTATTAGTAGTTTTTAGAGAACCTTCTGCTACTTACTAGCAACTAAACAACTACTTAGTACTGCTTTTTACTTATAAACAGATAAATAAATAAAAAGGGTTAATTAAGTCCTAGAGCACTACCTTAGAGTATTTAAGGTATAAGAGCAAACAGACTAAGAAGACTACTTATATTTAGCTTAATATGCTTATAATACTAATAAGCACTTAGCCTATAGCTACTCTCTAGTAAAGTTATTATAAGGTTATTAGCTAAGGGGCCTAGACTATATTATAAAGGCACTAGATATTATAAATATATAAGCAGAGATAAGGGTATAAGAATTATAATAATAATATAAGGCAACTAAGCAGCTACTATGTATAACTTAAGAATAGTATATAAAGCACTATAATAGGAAAAGAGGCTTAATAAGTTTTTCACTAAGCAACTATGTGCTCTTATTAACTAAGAATATTAACCTTTATTAACTAAGTAAGAAGCTTATAGCAAAGTATTTAGAATCTTTTAAGGTTTTAAAGAAAGTAGGTATACATAGACTGGCCTACTGTCTAAAGCTCCTAGATAATATATGCCTTTATAATGTATTTAATATCACGAGTTTAGAGCCATATAAAGGTCTAAATCCTAATAAGGTTAAAGCAATATTACAGCTACCTATTTATAACTAGAAATTATATAAGGTTAAGTAAATTATAATATATAAGTATTAAGGCAAGTAGCATAAATACTTAGTAAAGTAGAAAGGCTATAATAAATTAGAGAATTCCTAGGTACTAAAAAGAAACTTTAATATATAAGACATTATAACAGAATATAAAAGGAGTATAGTAGTAAAGTAGCAGAGTATATATACAATATATTACAAGAGACATTAGCAATACTTAAAGATATATATCTCTATTAATACTAAACTAATAGCTACTAAAAGCACTATAACCTTGCTGCTAATAAGCTACTCTTATTTAAAGCTATTATTAGATTTATTAGCACTAATAAAGTCAGATTTAATGCCAAGTAATTCTAACATAATACAAGGGATGGTTACAGGCGTAATGCATATAGTAAGGGGAGTTTCCCTTATAGTAGGCTTATATAGCTAGTAATAAGTTAGCTATTATAAAGCTATAGATAGACTAGAAGATATATATATCCTTACTATAAGTATAATTATATTATAAGTAGTTAGCAATCTCTATTTATATAAGCATAGTAATATAAGCAATGCCCTGTGAGATTATAGTGTACTTATTATTGGTAACGCTCAGGTTACAAGTATGCTGCAGCATAAATGTAGGGGGGGGGGGGTTTAATAATCAATTCATCTATATCTCTAAGAGGGGAAGAAGCAGGCTACAATGCGGAGGTGTGGTGTTATGGCCACGTTATAGCCCTCAGGTTACATAACCTGTAATCTAGCTAATTAGGGTGCGTGCATTCTGTGTGCGACCCACAATTTCTGGTTAATATGGCATATCCCTTCTATTATTTATACAAGCAATTCTAATACTTATAAATTCTCTTTTTATTAAAAAAGAAGAGGAATTGCTTTAAAAATACATAAAAAGCCCTAATAATCAGATATTAACCAATAAGTAATAAAGCGAAAAAAAAAACATCCTTTAAATGAATAACTTTTGTTAGTCCAGGCCGAATAGTTATGGAGGTAAAGAGTGTTGTGGGGGGGGGGGGCTAAAGGGTGTAATTCCCGCGTTCAATCCTACTAAATTAGGCGCTTATAATTGCGTTTAAATTTATTAAATTTGAACTCTTTATTAGGCGCTTAATTTGTTATTTAATTTAGTAGGGAATTAGGACTTTTTTATTCTTTAGCGGCTCTGGCGGCGGCTCTTGCGGCAACTCTCGCGATAGCAACTCTTGCGACAGGTCTTTTGTATAGAGGTTAACTATAAGCTAAAAGTTGGCCTTTTAATTCTTAGTAAGAAAAGCCTTTGCTTAAGGGTGTTTAACTTTTTTATTCTTTGGCAGCGGCTCTTAAGGGTGTTTCCGGGGTCTTCTATGTCCTCTTTATAGTGGAGTTATTAGGTTATTAGAGGGGTTCTTATGGTTTTTGTTATAAGCCGGGGTATTCTCGTGAATTTTGTTAAGTTTGGCGTTTTCTTGCCCTTAGCTGTTTAGGCCGTGGCCTTGCCCTCCTTAGGAAGTTAAGGATATTCCTGTAGCTTTATTATCTTAAGCCGGGTCTTTCTTGTAATAAAGTTCGGGAGGAGTCTTGTGAACAATTTCGCTAATTTTAATATCTTCTTGCCCTTGGCTTTTTAGGCCGTGGCCTTGCCCTCCTTAGGAAGTTAAGGATATTCCTATAGCTTTGTTATCTTAAGCCGGGTCTTCCCTATAATAAAGTCTCTTAAGAGTATTAAGGGGGCCGTGGCCTTGCCCTCCTTAGGAAATTGAGGTCATTCCTATAGCTTTATTATCTTAAGCCGGGTCTTCCTTATGATAAAGCCTCTTAAGAGTATTAAGGGCTTTTCAATTGCTATTAGAAATTATTCCGGTTGGGTTTTATGGTTTTAAGATATTAACAAGGTCTTTAGAGGCATTTAATCTTAATCCTCTAGCTATCTTAACACTATTATTATTAAGGTAATTGTAAAGGGTATACCTAAGGTTAGTGTTGCTTTTGTTAAACGTATTCTTAGTCTAATTCTTATAATCTTGTTAGAAGTTAATAAGGAGATTATAACCTGTTCCTTTATTAAGAATATAGTAGTTAATCGTATATATAATACGGTTATTTATCTGTTGCTTAGTAGCTGTATTAAGCGGCGCGAGGGGTGCGATAATTGACGAATTTTCGCGTGGATCCGCGACCGACGGAGGACGAGGCACTACCTAGGAAGAAATGCGATATTAAGGAGAGAATCCTAGAGTAATAGTAGTGTAGGAAAAACTAAAGAATAAAATAAAATTACTAAAGGAGTTAATAATAAAAGTTATTCTAAAGGCAGAAATAACAGAAGTATAGGCTTTTATTAGGACCTTTATATAAGTTACTATAGATATAGAAGAGGAAATAGCCTAAGCAAAGACTAGTATAGGAGATCTATAGGCATTAATTATAAAAGCAGTTAATAGTAAAGTAGAAACTATAGTTAAGAAGGCGGTTAAGGAGGTAATAAAGGCTGTCCCTAGGACTAGATTAATGGTTAGGGGGACTTAGGCAACTGTTATAGCTTGTGGAGTTATAGGGCAGAATATGATAATACCTTTAGCCTAAACAGAGGGTATAGCGATACTAGCCTGCTATTACTAGGAAGTAATAGTAAAGAGAAACACTATTAGTAAGGCAGTTAGGAATAGATTACTAGGAGAGATTATAAAGGCAGTAAATAGCGCTATTAGTATAAAGGAGATAATAGCAGCATACAGACTGTAGAGTAGAGACATAGTTATTATATTTACTAAGGCAGGGAGGAAATAGAAGGAAAACATAGCCTGGGTGAGAGTTGCCTTTAGACCTATAGTAGAAGTAAATAGGAAGATGTTTAGTGTGATTATTAAGGGATTCCTAATATAATTAATGAACTATATTGCGATTAAGGATATAAGGAAAAACATTAAAAAGGAGAATGGTCTAAACATAGCAAAGATAATAGTGCGGAAGCTAAAGGGAACAGCGATAAGGGCACTATTAGTGGTTAGCATTAAGGGCACTAAGGCAGTAAACTACTTATGCTATAGGGGAATAGTATACTAAGTAGAGATTTTTAACGCTAAGCTATATAATAAGATAGTCTACCTAAAGTAATGTTATAATTACTATAAGATTAGATATATTGCTAGGCACTGTAAGGAGAAAGTAAGATACAGTAGGTGTGCTACTGAAAAACACCCTAAGGGAGAGAGGACTTGCCTAATGTTAACAGGCAAGGTATAGGAGAGATGCCTAAATTACACAGGGGCATATCTAGCATAGTCTTGGCTATGCTTAGTAAGCAATAATAGGTAGTAATAGGCCCGGGAGGCTTACGCTATAAGGCTGCTGTTCTTCCACGACTATTGGTTAGAGGCCGTAATAGCTACTATAGGCGAGGGTTATTATAAAGAAGAGACTAGGGAATTAATAAAAAGGTAGCTAAGAGGAAGGAGCATATAACTAAGAGGCCTTTTTATAAGATAAATATACAAACTATGATTAGAACGGTAGAGACCGGCAGAGAAAGGCATAATGCTAGCCTTCCTATAACTAACAAGAGAGCAGAACAATACCAGAGCTAGCCCAACTAGGGTGCTCTAAAGCATATAATAAAGTACATAATTAAGGTTATATACTAGAATACACAGAAGAAAAGCAATTTAGTATATCTAGTGTTAGAGTATAACGTTAGCCCTAAGGTAATAGCCATCCAGGAACCAGGAGGCTATAATAGTATACTGCTAAATTTATCTTAGGAGCACTATATGTTAGTAACATACAGTGGAAGAATAGCGATTTATATATACTAAAAGGTTAAGGCAGGGCTTTAGACTATAGGGAGGGGGGAGGATTAGTATAGTGTTAAGCTATATAGAGTAGAGGTATATAATATATATTCCCCGGCTTATAAAAAGGGGTGGCAGACGCCTTTATAACACTTCGCCAACACCTAGGCAAAGGGTTGAAGTGTATTTATAGGGGACTTTAACTAACATCACCCCCTATAGGACAGATTCAGCAGGACCTCTTAAGGGCATAATAAGATGTTGGAATTCATAATAAGGTAGCAACTCGGCCTAATTACTCTGTTTAGGGAAGTAATAAGGAGAGAATATAGAAGCAGGGATAGCACTATTAATTATATATAGACCACTTATAACGTTAGTGTTAAGTTTACCAGGCTAGTGGAAATCGCCAGATCTGACTATATACCTTAACTTATTAATATTAGAATAAGCAAGGAATTTAGTAGCAGCCTAGGGTTAATTCAGGGTTAGAGAATAGCAGATAAGAACTTAATTATAGTAAAGGCACTAAACAGGCTTAGAAAGGAGGGGTTAGAGCTCCTGCTAGGTAACCGGCAGAAAGTTGATAACTATGCATAATGGCTTACTTACTAGCTTACGGAGATAGCTAATATAGTGGCACCTAAATGACCTTAAGGGCATAGCAAACCACAGCTATAGTGGAATAAAAGGGTTAAGGACGTAATAGCAGAGGCAAGATGTGCTAGCAGGCAGTAGTAGTAATAACGGACGTAGGAATTATAGCAGACCTTAACAGAAGCTATAAAAATATAGGACTATGTTATCTTAAAGGAGAAGAGAAGCAGCTGGTAATAGGCTATTAGCAAGCTATTTAGGTCTAAAGGGAGCCTCTGGACCTTAGAGTGTTAGGCCTGGCTATGGAGTGGACTCCCCCCGGAGATATAATAAGTTCTGCTACTAACTTAGCTAGGAAATAACAGTAGGGAGGAGATAGTAGAGGTTATATATAAGGGCAAGGCAAGGGTATTTGTAGAGAGGTTCTTCCCTTTATCTGCAGCTAGGGCTTTAGGACTAGAGGGAGAAGAGGGGACAAGATACTATAATAATAAACAGGTGGCTCCTGTGTTTATAGAGGAGGAAATTAGAGAAGTTATAAAGAATATAGCAAGCTAGAAAGCCCTAGGGCTAGATAAGCTACTAATGGGTTTCCTTAAGCTATATAGTACAGCCCTAATATTGTGTTTAACACGCCTTACAAACGCATACTATAGCTTAGAATACTATCCGGCCTCCTTCTGGCGTGTAAAGGTGGTAGTTTTATATAAACCTAGGAAGACCCCTAAGGAGTTAGGCAGACCGGGGGGGTAAAGGCTAATATTGTTGCTGAATATGATAGGTAAAGTAATTAAGGGAGCTATTATAAGGAGGATTACTACTATAGCAGAGGAAGGCTATATACTACTGGATATATAAATGGGCAACAGGGCTGGCAGGTTAATAAAGGTAGCACTAAGTATGCTAAAAGAGGTAGTAAGGATGGCGTGGCACTATTAGGGGATAGCATTATTACTATAGCTAAATATTACTAGAGCGTTTAATACTATTAGCTATAAACAATTAATATGCACTATAAGGGAGTTAGGACTGCTAGGGTAAATGGCCAGATGGATAAAGGGTTTTACGTTAGAAAGAAAAGCATAATTAGCGTTTAATGGACATACTACTAAGGAAATCTAAATCACTGCAGGGGTTCCACAAGGGTCGCCGGCGTCTTTTATTCTCTTTCTATTATATATTATACTACTATATTAAAGGCTGGCAGCAGTAGAATTAATACTAATGTTAGGGTTCTTGGATAATATAAATATTATAGCATATAGAAAAACAGCAGAGGAGACTAAAGTATAACTAGAAAGAGCCTAGAGAATATATAAGGAGTGGTTAAAGGAGTATAAGCTAAGGTTTAACCTAGGGAAGAGCAAGTTAATACACTTTATAAGGAAGAGGCAGGTAATTATAATAACAATCTGACTTAAAAGTACAACAATATAACTAATGTAATTAGCGCGATTTCTAGGGGTTTGGATCTACTAAAAGCTTTATTAGTTAATACATATAGAGAAGGTGAATGCTAAGCTAGTATAGCAGAAGTTAGCCCTTATAGCACTAGCTATATTTACATAGGGATGCCGACTAAAATATGTAAGATCCCTTTATACACAGGTGATAAGAAGCATAATAGTATATGGAGCTGGGATATACTATACCTATAGCGAGTTAAAAGGGGTAGCATAGGGGGTAGTAAAGGCATTTATAAAGGAATAGAATAAATGCTTAAGGCGGGTTATAGGGGCGTATAAGGCAATGCTAGTAATACTCTTAGAGATAGAAGCAGTGGTACTGCTAGTAGATCTATACCTTAATTACATTAAGCAATGATTTTACTAAAGACTTAAGGACAGTAGTATAGGCAAGAAGATATAATAAGTATGTAATTTAATAGCATTATAGCTATAATGTTAAGGAAGAGGCCGCCGATGTAACCTCTATAAGGCGTTTCCTAATACCCCCCCCCCCCTCCCTAGCGGCCTTATAGCTAGGCAGGAATTAGAGAGGGAGTGGGAAAAACAGTGGATATAGCAGAGGCATAAGGCTTAGGTGAGAAGAGAACGGGCAAAAGTAATAGTAGTAGATAAGGAACCTAATTTTAAGAGTATAAAGAAGATAGCATAGCTTTATAATAGCCTGCTTAAGCATAAATCTACGGCCTTAGTATAGCTTTAAACGGAAAAAATAGGGTTAAATGCCTTTCTTTATAGCAGATAGGTGCCTAAGGTAATATCACTAATATGTTAATATTAGGGAGGAGATAAGGATATCTACTACCTTATTTTATTGTGCCTGGAATATAATTATCTAAGGCCGATCCTAGTAATACCTATAATAAGAGACCTAAGGGAACTTAGGGCGGCATTAAATAATAAGAAGTTTGCACTAATTATTATAAAGTGGGTGCTCTTAACTGAGTGCCTCTAGTAGTATAGGTTAGCGGAGGAGCTTTATAAGGCATGGTAAATATGCAATAGTAAGGCTAGGAAAGGGACTAGAGGTAATGGAAACAATAGAAGAGGGGAGGAGGAGCTGGATTAGGAGGGGAGGTGCTTATAGGGGGTTTCTACTAACATACTAACCTCTTATGTAAAGCATAACCACACTTCTGTCATTATCTGTAGTTCCCGGGGAACTGGCAGATACCGTATACTAATGGTTGAAAATAATAAAGACTCTATAGTAAAGGCTTGGCAGGAGCTATATGGAAGAATATGGGTTTTCTCCCCTGTTTCAGGGTTTTTCCTATATTAAGAAGTTAGCTGATGGACTAGATAGTGGCTCTAGCTACCTAGCGTACAATAATAATTAGTAGCTGTATTAATATTAATATTATTAACTAACTTAGTCTAATTCTAGGATAGAATTAAATAGTGCTTATAAAGTTTTTAAGGAAGAGTGCTCTTTAGAAGTTCTTTTCTATAGATATCTTTTTAGAGTTGTTTATTAAAATCATCTATTTTTCCTTAACTTAAAGATATTTTAGTGTTTTAGGCTTTATGTTTAGTACTAATTAAAGCGGTTGGCGTTAGTTCTCTGTGAATAACGGTAAAGATCTGGTTTTAATTATAGACAAGTAATAATTAATAATAAGGGAGAAGATTTATAAGAAATAAGTCTTCTTATAATTATAGATGATTTAACAGTTAATGATTTAAAGAAATAATCCTTTGGTTAGCATAATGTTAGAATTTCTTATAGTTATGTAAGTAAAAGCATTTGGACAAGTCTCTTCTAGGTATAACTTAGCAAATCTGTGGTTATTAGCAACTACTGATTAGTATTAGTAACGCTTAGGTTATAAGTATGCTGCAGCATAAATGTAGGAGGGGGGGGGGTTTAATAATTAATTCATCTATATCTCTAAGAGGGGAAGAAGTAGGCTACGATACAGAGGTGTAGTGTTATGGCCACGTTACAGCCCTTAGGTTATATGACCTGTAATCCAGCCAATCAGGGTGCGTGCATTCTATATGCAACCTATAATTCCTAGTCAATGCGGCGTATCCCTTCCATTATCCATATGAGCGATTCCGACACTTATTATTCTTAAGCTTAAGCTTAACATCTGCCTAAAGATATGCACAGTAGGCACGTTTATAAATATTAGAATTTTTTATCTTAGCTATTATAGCAGCTAAATTTACTTATATACTTATAATACCCTAGGAATTATTAGCAGTAAATTAACTATATTTAAGCAATAAACTTACGGGCATTTAATAGTAATAAACGCTATTAGTCTTCTTCTTTATCTTTTTAAACATTTTTTAGTAAAGAATACTAATTTAAGCGGGCATTTAGCAGTTAATTAGTAGTAACTAAAATAGGAATAATTATAGAGAACTAATGCTACTATACTTCTTATTATTCCTTAAGCAATAGGAGTATTTAGTGCTATAGGCTATAATAATTAGTAATAGAATAGTAAAGTATAAGTAGCGTACTTATTATTATATATCTTCCTATAAGGCTTAAGAATAGTAATATATTTAAAAAGGTAAATAGGTTTAGTATTATTAGACTTTAGGAAGATCTGCTAGGTTACTGCTATATAGCTATAATAATAATAAGGAATTTTTTAGATACTAGTAGTAAGTTAGCTATAGCCTAAGAATATAAGTATTTAGATAATATACTAACTAACTTTAAAGATAGGTATTATAATGTCTGGCTTCCTAGGAGGAAAAGGGGGAGCTATAGCAAAAGTAGTAAGAGATTAGCTAGTATAAGGTATAATAACTAGTGCTTGTTAAAAGCAACTAAAGGACGACAAAAGGGAGTCGACAACACCGCGGATACGACGTGGTATTACGCCTAAAACAAAAAAGAAGCATAGAATCGGATTTCTTATTATTAATTACCTCCCCTAGTAATAGTGTATTATATAAAGGGAGTAAGCAGTGTAAGGGGTATAATAATTAATAAATTTTTATATAGATCTATAACTAATAAAGGATAAGGCACTACCTAAAAAGAAACACAATATTAAGGAGAGAATCCTAGAGTAATAATAGTGTAGGAAAAACTAAAGAATAAAATAAAATTACTAAAGGAATTAATAATAAAAGTTATCCTAAAGGTAAAAATAATAGAAGTATAGGCTTTTATTAAAACTTTTATATAAATTGCTATAGATATAAGAAGGGAGATAGCCTAAGCAAGAACTAACACAGAAGGCCTATAGGCCTTAATTATAAAAGCAGTTAGCAGTAAAGTAAAAACCATGGTTAAAAAGGTAGTTAAGAAGGTAATAAAAGCTGTTCCTAAGACTAGATTAGTAGTTAGGGGGACTTAGGTGAATATTATAGCTTATAGAGTTATAGGGCAGAATATAATAATACCTTTAGCCTAAACGGAGGGTATAGTAATACTAGCCTGCTATTACTAGAAAGCACTAGTAAAGGAAAGCACTATTAGTAAGGTAGTTAGGAACAAATTGCTAGGAGAGATTATAAAGGCAGTAAATAGTGCTATTAGCATAGAGGAGGCAGTAGTAGCATACTAATTTTAAAGTAAAGATATAGTTATTATATTTATAGAAGCAGGGAGGAAATAGAAGGAAAACATAGCCTAGGTAGGAGTTGCCTTTAGACCTAAGGCAGAAGTAAACAGAAAGATGTTTAGTGTAATTATTAAGGGATTCCTAATATAATTAACAAACCATATTATAATTAAGGATATAAGGAAGAACATTAAAAAGGAGAATGGATTAAATATAGTAAAGATAATAGTATAAAAGCTAAGGGGAATAGCAATAAGGGCACTATTAGTGGTTAGTGTTAAGGGTACTAAGGCAGCGAACCAACTATACCATAGGGGAATAATATACTAAGCAGAGATTTTTAATACTAAGCCATATAACAAGATGATCCACCTAAAGCAATATTATAACTATTATAAGATTAGACATATTACTAGATACTATAAGAAGGAAGTAAGATATAGTAAGTATACTACTAGAAAATACCCTAAGGGAGAGAGGACTTGCCTGACATTAACAGGCAAGGTATAGGAGAAATGCCTAAATTATACGGGAGCATATCCAGTATAGTCTTAACTATACTTAGTAAGCAATAAGAGATAGTAGCAGGCTAGGGAGGCTTATGCTATAAGGCCGCTATTCTTCTGCAACCATTAGTTAGAGGTTACAATAACTACCATAAGTAAGGGTTATTAGGGAGAAGAAACCAGGGGACTAACAAAGAGGTAGCTAAGAGAAAGGAGCATATAACTAAGGGGCCCTTTTACAAGATAAACCTATAAGCTAAAATTAGAACAATAGAGACTAGCAGAGAAAGGCATAATACTAGCCTTTCTATAACTAACTAAAGGGCTAAACAATACTAGAGCCAGCCTAACCAGGGTGCTTTAAAGCATATAATAGAGTATATAATTAAGGTTATATACTGGAATATACAGAAGAAAAGCAATTTAGTACATCTGGCATTAGGGTATGATATTAGCCCTAAGGTGATAGCTATCTAAGAACTAGGAGGCTATAATAGTATACTGCTAAATCTATCTTAAGGACACTATATATTAGTAATATATAGCAGAAGAATAGTGATTTATATACACTAAAAGGTTAAGACAGGACTATAGACTATAGGGAAAAGGGAGGATTAATATAGTATTAAGTTATATAAAGTAAAGGTATATAACATTTATTCCCTAGCTTATAAAAGGGAGTAGCAGACGCCTTTATAATACTTTGCTAATACCTAGGCAAAGGGCTAGAGTGTGTTTATAGAGGACTTTAACTAATATTACCCCTTATAGGACAGATTTGGCTGAACATCTCTAGAGCATAATAAGATATTAGAATTTATAATAAGGTAGCAACTCGGCCTAGCTACGCTGTTTAGGGAAGTAATAAGGAGAGAATATAGTAGCAGGGATAGCACTATTAACCATATATAAACCACCTACAACGTTAGTATTAAATTTATTAGGCTAGTAGAAATCGCCAGATCTGACCATATGCCCTAGCTTATTAGCATTAGGACAAATAAGAAATTAAGCAATAGCCTAGGGTTAGTCTAGGGTTAGAGGATAGCAGACAAGAACCTTATTATAGCAGAGGCTTTAAACAGGCTTAGAAAAAAGGGGTTAGAGCTTCTGCTGTGTAACTAGTAAGAAATTAATAACTATACACAGTAGCTTACCTAATAGCTTATAGAGATAGCTAATATAGTAGCACTTAAGTAACCTTAAGAGCATAGCAAACTACAGCCTTAGTAAAATAAAAGGGTAAGGGACGTAATAGTAGAGGCAAGATGTGCTAATAAGTAGTGGCAGTAACAACAGACGTAGGAAGCATAGCAGGCCTTAACAGAAGCTATAAAAAAACAGAATTATATTATCTTAAAGGAGAAGAAAAGTAGCTAGTAATAGGCAGTTAGTAAGTTATCCAGGTTTAAAGGGAGTCTTTAGACTCTAGAGTATTAAGCCTAGCTATAGAGTGGACTTTCTCCTAAAAGGCAATAAGTCCTACTACTAACCTAACTAGAAGATAATAGTAGGGAGGAGATAGTAGAGGTTATATACAAGGGTAAGGCAAGGGTATTTATAGAGAGGTTCTTCCCTCTATCTATAGCTAGGGCTTTAGGTCTAGAGGCAAAGGAGGGGATAAGATACTATAATAATAATCAGGCAGTTCCTGTATTTATAGAGAAGGAAATTAAAGAGATTATAAAGAATATAGTAAGTTAGAAAGCCCTAAAGCCAGACAAGCTGCCAATAGGTTTCCTTAAGCTATATAAAGCGGCCCTAATATTATGTTTAACATGCCTAGTAAATACTTACTATAGTTTAGGATATCATCCGGCCTCCTTTTAATAAGCAAAGGTAGTAGTTCTATATAAACCTAGGAAGACCCCTAAGGAGTTAGGCAGACTAAGGGGGTAGAGGCCGATATTACTATTAAATATAATAGGTAAAGTGATTAAGGGAGCTATTATAAGGAGGATTACTATTACAGTAAAGGAAGGCTATATACTGCCGGACATGTAAATAAGCAACAGGGCTGGCAAATTAATAGAGATAGCACTAAGCATACTAAAAGAGGTTATAAGAACAGCGTGGCATTACTAGGGAATAGTATTATTACTATAGCTAAATATTACTAGGGCGTTTAATACTATTAGCTATAAACAATTAATCTGCACTATAAAGGAGTTAGGACTGCTAGGGTAAATAGCTAGATAAGCACAGGGCTTTACGTTAAAAAGGAGAGCATAATTAGCGTTTAATAGATATATTACTAAGGAAATCTAAGTCACTATAGGGGTTTTATAAGGGTCGCTAGCATTTCCTATCCTCTTCCTGCTTTACATTATGCTACTATATTAAAGACTAGTGGCAGCAGAATTAATATTAACATTAGGGTTCTTAGATAATATAAATATTATAGTATATAGAAAAACAGCAGAGAAAACAAAAGTATAACTAAAAAGAGCCTAGAGAATATATAAGGAGTAGTTAAAGGAGTATAAGCTAAGGTTTAACCTAGGGAAGAGCAAGCTAATATACTTTATAAGAAAGAGGCAGGCGATTATAATAACAATCCAACTTAAAAGAGCAATAACACAACCGACACAATTAGCGCAATTCCTAGGGGTTTAGATTTACCAGAAGCTTTATTAGTTAACCTATATAGAGAAGGTAAATGCTAAATTATTATAGTAGAAGTTAGCACTTATGGCACTAGCTATGTCTATATAGAGATGCTAACTAAAGTGTATAAGATCCCTTTATATACAGGTAATAAGAAGCATAATAGCCTATAGAGCTAGGATATACTACACCTATAGCGAGCTAGAAGGGGTAGCACAGGGGGTAGTAAAGGCATTTATAAGGAAACAGAATAAATGCTTAAGGCAGGTTATAGGGGCGTATAAGGCAATACTAGTAATACTCTTAGAGATAAAAGCAGTAGTGCTACTAGTAGATTTATACCTTAATTATATTAAATAATAATTTTACTAAAGACTTAAGGATAGTAGCATAGGTAAGAAGATATAGCAGGCCTATAATTTGATAGCATTATAGCTATAATGCTAAGAAAGGGGCCGCCAATGTAATCACTATAAGGCGTTTCCTAATGCCCCCCCTCCCCTCCCTAGCAGCCTTATAGCTAAATAGGAATTAGAAAGGGAGTAGGAAAAACAGTGGATTTAGTAAAGGCATAAGGCTTAAGTAAGAAGAGAACAAGCAAAAGTAATAGTAATAAATAAGGAACCTAACTTTAAAAGTATAAAAAAGATAGTAAAGCTTTATAATAGCCTGCTTAAGTATAAATTTATAGCCTTAGTATAGCTTTAAACGGAAAAAATAAGGCTAAATGCCTTCCTTTATAACAGACAGGTGCCTGAGGTAACTTTACTAATATATTAATACTAAGGAGGAGATAAGGATATCTACCACCTTATTCTATCATACCTAAAATACAACTATTTAAGACTGATTCCAGCAGTGCCTATAATAAAAGATCTATAGGAACTTAGGGCAGCACTTAATAACAAAAAGCTAGCACTAAATATCATAAAGTAGGTGCTTTTAACTAAGTAACTTTAGCAGTATAAGTTAGCAGAAGAGCTTAGTAAGGCATAGCAGATATGCAATAATAAGGCTAAGAAAGGGACCAGAGGCAATGGAAACAATAGGATAGAGAAGGAAGAGCCAGACTAGGAGGGGAGGTGCTTATAAGGGGTTTTTACTAATATACTAACCTTTTATATAAAGCACAACCATACTTCTATTATTATCTATAGTTCTAGGGAACTAGCAGATACCTTATACTAATAGTTAGAAATAATAAAGACTCTATACCAGAGGCTTAGCGGGAGCTATATAGAAGAATATGGATTTTCTCCCTATATTAGGGTTTTTCCTATATTAAGAAGTTAGTTAATGGACTAGTTAGTGGCTCTAGCTACCTAGCGTATATGAATAATAAACTAGTGCTTGTTAGCTATAAGCAAGCAGTGTATACATAGCGTTAAGTATATAACTTATTAAATAAACAAGGTAGATAAGAAAGATAATAATAACATTAAAATCTATGCATATATTAGTAAAAGGGAAGTAATAGTAGCAGCTAAGCTATGAGAGAGTAAAAACATAGTAGTAATAAGAGATAATATATAAGCAAATAATAATAAAAAAAGAAGGAAAAAACAGGTTAAAGAGAGAGGGAAAAGAGACCTTCTTATAGCTAGATAGTTAGGCTACTAATCTAATGCATATACCTGGATTAATAACATTATTTATATAATTAAGTACTAAGGTGCTTAAGAGCGATTTCTTTATAAGTAGTGCTAAAGCTACAACAAAGCAGCAAGCTATAAGCTAACATAAGCAGAGTAAGACAGCTTTAATAATAAGAGAGAGTTAGAAGTAAATTATAAGTAATAAGAAAAAACGGCTTTAGGCCTAGCAGGCTTAGTAATGTTATAAAGTTAATATTAAGAATAAGTATAAGCTAGAACCTAGTAAAGACCTTACTATAAGGTTATTATAAGATTAGATTTACTATTAAAAGAATAAGAAGCAGGGTAGGCTTAGCGTAATACGTGTGTGTTTAGTAAAGTTATAATAAATAATAATATATAAGTTATAAACCTAAGAAAAAGGGTATTACTAGGTTATAATAAGGGAGTTAAAAGGGAGCAGGGATTAAGGCCTAGGACTACTTATAGTAATTAAAGGCAATTACAAATAAGAGAAAGTGCTCTATTAGGGGAGTTATAAGATAAGAGCATAAGAGTACAAAGACCTACTAAGGCAAGCCGCGCCCTAGCTATGCATAAGTATATAAGAGGACAGGCCTTATAGAAAGATAAAGAGGCTAGTAAATATAGCATTTACATTACTAACCCTATCTGCAGCTATTTAGCTATAAGTATGCTTAACTATAGCCTTTACTCCACTAGTAGACCTTTAACCATGACATCCTGCCTACTTAAGCCTATAAAGCAGCCTTTATAGCTTAATAATATAATTATCTTACTAGCCTACTACCTTTTTTTCTTTTAAGTAAGTATATATAATATCTAGTACCTTTAGGTAAATTTCTTTCTTAAGAGTATTATATAAATAAGCTCTTATAAAATCTACTTATATAACTTCTTACCCTTAGGCAGTAGCTAAAGCTAATAGGACTCTCTAGCTAGCTTTTTATATAATTATTATACTTATTTCCTAATAATTAACTTTATAGTATTAAATAAAGCTATAAGTAACTAATTAAGCCTTATACTTTTTAAATTACTTAAAGGAATTATACTTCTAATAAAGCACCTATTTAGTAGTTACTAAATGCCTTTTTTATAGTACTAAAATAAAGGTAAAAGTACTTATTACTACTAGCTAATCTAGCTTTTTATAGTAGGCCTCCTTTTATTCCTAAGCTTTCTTTTCTTTTAAAGCTTTATAAATTAATAGCTTATTAGTAAAGCTTAAATCTATAAGTAGTTTATTATTATCCTTAGATTTTAATATACCCTTATAATTAAGGTAATTTATAGTAGTAAATTTCTTCTTAAGGGCTTAATAATACTAATTATTAGTAGCTATTACCTTAAAGCTTTAGTAAAGGTTCTTTAGCCTTTTTTTTAGCCTACTCTTCCTTAGGCATAAGTTTCTAGTCTTTTTATTAATAGTATTATTATTAATTATATTTCTATTATATAATTTAATATAGCCTCTTTTCTTTACCCCTTAATAATAAAGACATTTCTAGATTACTAGTAGTAATCTATAAATAACCTTTCTTAGGTCTAGTAAAGTTAAAATCCCTTTACTTTTAGCTATTCTTACTAATATATTCTTATAAAAGATTATATTAGGTGTTTATAGCTATTTCCTGCCCTTTAGGCACTATATAATATAGTTATACTATTTAGTAAAGCCTAGTAAAATCACTTTTATACCTCTTAGTATAAGCTTCTTAATGTTTATATATTACTTTTTCTTAATATATATATAATATACTAAGCCTAGGATCTAAATATATAAATTATTATAGTAATTTAAACTTACTAGAGAATTATAGCCCTTTTTATAAGTATAGCCTTATAAGCTATTAAAAAAAGCTTAATAAGGGCTAACCCTACTTATAATACTTATAAAAGTTTAGTTTATAATATAGGTTATTACCTTAAGAACCTTATTCTAAAATATACTAAAAATTCTTATTTAGTTTATTACTATCCTTATAGTATCTTAAATAACTCTAATTCCTTACTTAAAATAGGGATTTTAATAGTAATTATAAGCTGCTAATATTATTAGCTAAATAGCCTTACTATTATAAAACCGCTTAAATTTGCTTTTCTTTACTAAGACTATATTATTTATTAGCTCCCTTATATTATTAATATATAGCCTTACTATATACTTTAGTAACTTTAATTATACTTAAGTTCCTTTTATCTTTATAATAATTAACTTAATAATAGTAGTCTCAGTTTAGTAATAAGTAAGGTTTTAATATTTTAAATACTAATTTATTAATAGCTTAAAATACTAATTACTATTAAGCGTTTTTAGCTTAATCTCTTTAAGATTAAAATAAATTACCTTACTAATATAATTTACCTTAGGAAAATAATTATAGCTTAGTATCTTTATAATCTTAGCTATATTATATGCCTTATAGGGTATTTTAAAGACTAGCCCTAGGTTAAGGTTAATTTCTTAGCATATCTTAATAGAGTTTCTTAGCCTTTTTATACTATAGTAACCTATTCTCTAGTACTATAGGATTAACTATTACACCTTCTTCTTAGTAAGCTTTTAAAGCTCCTAAGGATTACTTATTGCTGCTTCTTATAGGCTTTCTAGTAATGCCGCCTCGTGCAGGCTTTCTGGTGCCGCCTCGTGCAGGCTTTCTGGTGCCGCCTCGTGCGGGCTTTCTGGTGTTGGTGTTGCTGTCTTGCTTTGCAGTAACGTGAGCTTGAGCCTTTGCCTTAGCAGTCTTATAACTAAAGGCTTCCTGAGAAAATAACTTATAAAGGCTAGCTAAGGGAAGCTTACTATTCCTTTTAACCTTTACTATTATTACTTTAGCCTAATTAGGGGCTTTTTAATTAATAGCTTTAATAAATTTAATTCTAACTTACTTATTAGAGAGCTTATTACTAGTATAAATAGTATTCTTAATAGCTTACTACTATTTTATAAGGAATTTAGCATACTACTTCCTATTAAAGTAAAGCTTATTAAGAGCTTAATTTATTATAATAGCTTACTTAAATCCTATATTATAAAAAGCAGCCTTTAAGGTTTTTAATATTTTAATACCCTAGCCTTTATTAAAGCATACTAGCTTTAATATATACCTCTTAATATTAAGAATAATTAAATTACTAAGGTATATATTATTTTTCTTAGTTAATACTTAAGAGGGGTTTTCTTTATTTTATTTTATTATTTTAAATAAGCTTTTAATAGCTAATAGCTAATTAAACTAATTCTTAGCTAAGCTAAGGTAATAATTCTTAGGGATCTTATACTTCAGTTACTATTAATTTAACCTTATATTATTATATTAAGTAAAAGAGCTTATTTAAAATAAATTAAAAGTACTTACTTTTAAACTTTTAAGTAATTTTAGCCTTATAGTAAGTTAGGTAATTTAATTATCTTTAGACTTTACTAAAGGCTAGGAGCTAGTAATAGCTAGGCTCCTAACTAGATTAGCAGCCCCCCTAAGGCTATATAGTTCTATAGAACTTAATATTATAACTTTTAAATTAGTTATAATAGGTATAAAGCTAGTAAGCTTTTAATTAAGGTAAGGGAAGTATATATAGTAGGTAATAAGGATAAATCTTTAGTAACTATATAAGCATGCTTACTAGGCTTATAACCTATAAGATTTTAGGCTTACTTACTTGTAAGGGAGGGTTAGAAATTAAGTAAGGATATGATTATCTCTATAGATATATTTTATATAGGGATATTAGCCCTGTTAAGTACTTATTAGTTAGCTGCCTACTAATTTACTAGTAGGGAAAAACAAAAGTAACCTTGCTATCCTATAATATTAAGACGTTATGTGTCTTCCTAAATCCACCCTAACGGTCAGCGCCACACCTGAACCCTTTAACCTAGTTATCTCACAGTAGGTAAGTATGTAGTAGGTACATGCTGGAATTCCGGTGTCAACAGAGCACATGAAGTCGCCGACTGTAGCCGAACGTTAATCTCGGAGAACGAGGCACGGCCGGCACGGGCGCGGCCCAAAGGCGTGGCTCCCCCAGGCGCAGGTGCGAGCACAGGAAGCTAAAAAAACAAAATTTTCCAACATATGATTATATTATCCAATACCTACCTGCTTATGCTATTTACAGAGCTCAAGCCCCCAGGATTAAAAATAAACATACTATAAGTATTTCCTGCTTTCTTTACTTTCTTTTTAGTTTTAAGCCTTGTGTGATACTGCCAGTACTTTGTATGGACATATTTTATAGCTTCTACCTTGGATGCGCCGAGGCAAACGTACCCAGTCGTCACGTGTGAGGACGAACCGAACTGCCATGGATAAATGTCCGGCCGTGATTATTTTCAGCGGGCTTGTGACTGGCTGGACCGTGAAGAATTCCAGAGCAATGACCCAGTTCTTTATCTTGGTACGACCCCTGGGTCTCCATATTTATTCCACTTGCTCGGTAACTTCTGGTTCTTGCCGTGGGTTCTGTTCCCGACCGGTTTTGAGAAAACACCTCTCCACCCTCGTCGTGGCCAGATCTATCCATCACCTTCTCTCTTCTCTTGACTCGGACCTACGTGATCTTCCTCTTCACGAAACCGGCGTCTGGCTTCATCCTCCATGTTTGGCCAAGCCGTCTGCCGCTTGGAGTAGAATTTCCTCATCTGTTCAATCAGAACTTCGTTCACCATGCTCGCCTCCAGACTAGTTCTGGGCAATGTTGCCCGGAGCCGCATCATAAACGGCGTCGCTAGCAACGCTCGCCGCCTGGCCACGGCTTCTGACTCTGCTCTCGATAGAAAGGTAAGTAGCCTTGCTTCTACTGTGCCCACCTTTACTTCTAGGCGACTGGCCTAGGTCCCGATCAGATTGGTTTGGGACGCCATACCTAACGTGATCCAAAACTCGTTGCTAACAATGGTCGCTCAAAACTACATAGGTTCGCCAGAACATTTGGGAAGAGAACAACTTCATCAACTACAAGAAGATGTCCCAGAACCTGGCCATTGTTCGCAGTCGCCTTAACCGCCCCCTCACCTATGCCGAAAAGATCTTGTATTCGCACTTGGACGATCCCCATGGTCAAGACATTGAACGCGGCAAGTCGTATCTGAAACTCCGACCGGACCGAGTTGCCTGCCAGGATGCCACTGCACAGATGGCTATTCTGCAGTTCATGTCCGCTGGTATGGATGAGGTGGCCAACCCCACGACCGTTCACTGCGATCATTTGATTCAAGCTCAGGTTGGCGGCGAGAAGGATCTTGCTCGCGCTGTTAGCATCAACAAGGAAGTCTATGACTTTCTCTCATCTGCTTGCGCCAAATATAACATTGGTTTCTGGCGGCCGGGCTCCGGCATTATTCACCAGATTATTCTGGAGAACTATGCCTTCCCTGGCGGTTTGCTTATCGGAACAGACTCACACACACCCAACGCTGGTGGCCTGGGCATGTGCGCAATCGGTGTTGGTGGCGCTGACGCAGTCGATGTCATGGCCAACTTGCCGTGGGAGTTGAAGGCTCCAAAGGTCATTGGCGTGAAGCTCACAGGTCGATTGTCTGGCTGGACGACTCCAAAAGGTATGGATGGTCATTCGACAGGAAGCGAATTTTCTGATTACTGCCCCATCATTTCCCCACTTGACACGAAGCATATCCTGCAGACCGCTGAACACATCGGCTTTTAATAGATATCATTCTCAAGGTTGCAGACATCCTGACCGTAAAAGGTGGGACCGGCGCTATTGTCGAATACTTTGGACCGGGTCTAGATTCAGTGTCCACCACGGGTCAAGCAAGCATCGCTAACATGGGAGGTACGTTTCGGTTCCATGCGACTTGACTGGTCATGGATGAAGCTGATGATCTACGTTAGCCGAAATTGGCGCCACGACGTCTGTGTTCCCTTTCAACGACCGCATGTACGACTACTTGGCAGCTACGAAGCGCAAGGATGTTGGAGACTTCGCCCGCTCCTATGCTGCAGAGCTTCGCGCAGACCGAGGAGCTGAATATGACCAGATTATTGAACTGAACCTCTCTGAGCTTGAGCCATGCGTCAACGGCCCTTTCACACCCGATCTGTGTAACCCAATCTCCAAATTCAGCCAAGCTGTCAAGGAGAATGGCTGGCCCGAGGATCTCAAAGTCGGCCTCATTGGTTCCTGCACCAATTCTTCCTATGAGGACATGTCTCGAGCCGCTTCCATTGCCCGTGACGCTTTGGATCATGGAATCAAGGCCAAGGCAGCATTCACTGTAACTCCTGGTTCTGAACAAATTCGTGCCACTATTGAGCGGGATGGCCAGCTCAAGACTTTCGAGGAATTTGGCGGCATTGTCCTAGCAAACGCCTGTGGACCTTGCATTGGTCAGTGGGATCGGCAAGATGTGAAGAAGGGGGAAGCCAACTCCATCTTGTCCTCCTACAATCGAAACTTCACTGGACGAAACGACGGAAATCCTGCCACACACTCTTTCGTTACCTCTCCAGACCTCGTCGTCGCTCTCACCATTGCCGGAAGCCTACATTTCAACCCTCTGACCGACAAACTCAAGGACAAAGACGGCAAAGAGTTCATGCTAAAGCCCCCTACGGGAGATGGCCTACCTGTCCGCGGCTTTGACCCAGGCAACGATACTTACCAGGCACCTCCAAAGGACAGAGCCACCGTTGACGTCCAGGTAGCCCCTACATCTGATCGTCTTCAAATCTTGCAACCATTTCAACCTTGGGATGGAAAAGACGCCAAGAATGTTCCCATCCTTATCAAGGCCAAGGGCAAGACCACTACTGACCACATTTCAGCGGCTGGCTTCTGGCTCGCATTTCGTGGCCACCTTGACAATATCTCCAACAACATGTTGATTGGCGCCATCAATGAAGCCAATGGTGAAGCGAACAAGGTGAAGAATTTCACCACCGGCGAATGGGATGCCGTCCCAACGGTTGCCCGCGACTACAAAAAGAAGGGCATTAAATGGGTTGTCATTGGTGACTGGAACTATGGCGAGGGAAGCTCGCGTGAGCATGCCGCTCTTGAACCGCGCCACCTTAATGGTCTTGCGATTATCACTAGAAGCTTCGCTCGAATTCATGAGACGAACCTGAAGAAGCAAGGCATGCTTCCTCTAACATTTGCTGATCCTGCCGACTACGACAAGATCAAGCCCGACGACAAGGTAAGGGAATTTACCATCACAAAGGATGACATTGACCACACTGCTCACGATATACATTTTAGGTCGATATTCTCTGCACCCAGCTTGCTGTGGGCAAGCCGGTAACCATGGTCGTTCACCCCAAGGGCGGTAAATCCTTTGAAGTTCTCTTGCAGCACACCTTCAATGAGCCGCAAATCGAGTGGTTTAAGAATGGCAGTGCTCTGAACACCATGGCCAAAGCCGCCTCAAACTGAATGCTATTCTTAGTTCAGAAGGAGAGTGACAAGTGTAAAAACGCGTGGTGTGCTCTGCACATCACTCCGATGGTGTTAGGAGAAAGGGCTGTTGTGATTAGTATTAGCATACTTTAATTTCATTTGTGGTTTGTATAAACTTGTCTGACTATTAGTTAAATCTTTAGTATTTCTGTAATAAACAAATGTTTTAAAAATTTATAAAAATTTTAATTTTAAGATCTTTTTTTAAATATAGTTTTTTTTACATATTATTATTATTAATTTACTTTAGCTAGCTAGGCTATATTCTAGCACATTATCTTATAACCAATATAGGAAAAACCCTAAAAAAGAAAATAAAACCTATATTTCTTATTATCATTATTGGTATACGCTAGGTAGCTAGGCTACTTTCTAGTACTCCCTCTTCTAATTAACATAGGAAAAACCCTAGTACAGGGGGAAAAACCTATATTTAATTATTATAGTTATAGCACGGCCCTGCTTTAAGGTCTGCTTAATCTTATTTATAAGTAAAGCTACTTTACTTATCCTTTCTTAGGCTATAGCTACTAATAAAAGTATAGAATTATACTTATATTATATTTTATTAAAATTAATACCCTTAAGATATTTTTAAGCCTTTTTTCTAGCCCTTTTAAGTTTGTTATAGTTTAAATTCTTTAGATTCCTTTTAATTTTATTAATATTAGTATATAGTTAGGTATATAACCTCGTATATAGCCTAATAAATAACCCCTAAGGGAGGTTATTATTATATAAAAGAGTCTTTTTTTTTTCCTTTTTTTTTCTAAGTATTATTAACCCTTTTACTAATAAGTATAATTCTAAGAGGCTAATTAACTTAAACTCCTACTCTCCCTGCTTATATATTATTACTTTATTAGTATTTATATACCTTTATATATTATAATACCTAACTAGCTACTAATAATAAGGCTTTTAAATATATTAAAAACTAATAAGATACTTAATCTTAATATAAGTTTTAGTCCTTTATACTTTATCTTACTAGTCTTATTATTAACTTAATACTAGCTTAATACCCCTTATAACTAGCCTTATTATTTATATGATAAGTAATGTAAAAATACCTATATTTATTATACTAACTGGTAAGATAAGTAAAAAAGGCTATATTTAAAGGCCTTATTATTAATATTCTTAAGAATTAGCTTAGCTTATTTTTATTATATAGCCTTTAGCTATATTTATATTATTATAAGCCTAGCCTTTAAGCTTATATCTTTATAATTTCTTAAAGCTAATAATATATAGCTTATTTAAATATCTTATTGCTGGTTTCACAGGGTGCGATTGCTGCAGCAATAACAGGGGGGGTAACAAAGGTCTGATTTCTATATTCTTATAATTATCTAAAGGGAAAAGAGGGGGATAATGCAGAAGTATAGTGTTATAGCCATAGTACTGCCCTAGGTTACATAACATAGTAATCCAGCTAATTAGGGCACGCATATTGTGCGTATAACCCATAATTCCCAGTTACTATTGTGTATCCCTTCCATTCTTAAGACAAGCAATTCCAACACTTATAAACTCTCTCTTTATTAAAAAAGAGAAATCGCTCTAAAACACGTAAAAAATCCGTAAAAATTAATAAATAAGCAAAAATTAATAACGTTATAATACATAAGAAATATTACCTAAATAAATGACTTTTCCCTAGTCTAGAGCATCCTTAAAGTCCCTTAATTAATTACGTTTAGATTTATTAAATTTAAACTCTTTATTGCGCGCTTAAGCAGCTTTAGCTTTAACGCTTAATACCAGTCTTTTTACCTAACCTTCCACTCAAATCTAAGCCTTATTCTTGGTTATAAAGGTCTTAAGGCTTCTATTTAGGGAAGCCTTTATTATTACATTAGCAAGGTTATTATAGCTATTTATCCATTAGATTTCCGCGATTTCCCTTTGCTTATATAACTATTATAGCGCTATAATATTAATTATAAGCCTTTTCTTCTTTATAGTACCTAATTTAACAATATACTTATATAATAAAAAAGAGTTAGTATATATTATAATTAGGATGTTTAGCTTGTTTAATTAATTAGTAATAATCCTTAAAGTTATACTTATTATATAAGCAATATTAACTCCTTAAACCATTCCATATAGCTTTAATGCTAAGGCGCTTCTTATAACTCTTTTAGATTTTGTAGAGCTATAGGTTATAATATTACCTATAAGCATAAATTTAGAGGCATTGACATTTCTTTCCTTATTTCCGAGAATAATCACATAGCTAATTTATAAGCTAAGGTCTTTATTATTAGTAAAGGAGCTATTAATAAAAACATAGAGAGAGGCATTTTCTAGTAAGAGAGGCATGTAGTAAAGTCCGTAAGTCTAATTGTTAATTTACTACTTAAGCCTCTTATTAAGCTTTATTATATTATTAGGTTCTGGTTATTAACTTTAAGCAGTAACAGAAAGATTATAAGAGGCTTCGGGTTAGCAAATAAAAGCAATATATACACCTTAAGCCCTCTGCTTAACATATTAAGCTTAATTATCCTAGTTAACTTCTAATAACTTTTTTCCTTATGCCTTTTATTATAGGAAGAAGGTATTATTATTAGCTTCGCTTAAAATGCAACTATTAAACATTAATGGTGTTGATTTCTTTAGGCGTTGCTTTGGCTTTGTAAGAAATCCGGCATTTTTTAACTTAACTTCTTTATAATTAAAGAATTTAGTATTGCTAAGGCCTAACGTGTTATTAGTCTGCATTTTAATAAGTCTAAAATAAGAGCTTTTCTTTAAAGAAATAAGTAGACATAGGTTATAGGTAAAAGTAATTATCTGGAGTTTTTAGCAATAATAATTAAAATACATTAACTACTAATGCATGCCTGCTTCTGCAATTCCGTAAAGCGGCTTTATTATAACCATAATAACATCTAGCAGGTAGAGGTGTGCAATTTATACTAAAAGCTTTATAAGGATTATACGATTAAGCTTTATTTATAACTGCACGTATGCTTAGGTAATATCCCTTAACTAAGCCGTAATGCCTTCTCTTTTTAATAATAGAGTAAGAGTAATAATAAGCCTCTGGCTAGCTCTTTAAATTGTCAGGGACTATATAAGGATAACCTCTTTCCTACGGTTGCTATGGCCTTAAATAACACATTGCGATTTTTTATACGGGGAATTAGTTGCTTTGCCCTTAATCTTACACACTATTTATAAACTAAAGAGTCTCTTGCTTTTATGCTTTTAAGGGTTAAATTAAACAAATTCAAATACATTTCTCGCTAGTAGAGTGTTAATCTCGGCCTTGTCAGAGAGTTCAAATGGTTCTCCAGGCGTGGTTATCTTTTCTTGTATATAAAGGTTAATTATAAGTTAAAAATCTGCCTTTTCTTTCTCTATAAGGAAAGCTTTTAGTTAAGGGTATTTCTAAGGTCTTCTACAGCCTCTTTGTATTAGATTCATGGGGTTATTAGGGGGAGTCTTATAAACAATTTCATTAGGGGAAGTCTTGTGAATAATTTTGTTAGGGGAAGTCTCATAAACAATTTCATTACAGGGAGTCTTGTGAATAATTTCGTTAATCTCGGCGTTTTCCTAGTCTGGGTTATTTAAGTATATGCCTTGCCCTTCTTAGGAAGTTGAAGCTATTCCTATAGCTTTCTTATTTTAAGCTTAGTTATTCTTATAAGAAGTCTCTGCTTCTAGCAAAGTAATATATAGCTTAATAACTATAGATTAAAACTTTATAGGGCCGTAAGGTATCTTAATAATATAAGTCTTTCCTTTTATTAAAAGAAGTTTATATAGGCTAGTCTATTTACCTTTCTTATAATAAACTTATACATTAGAGTTTAAGGGGAGATTATATGTTAGTAGGGTTATTAGGCCATTTTAAGTGTTAAGGGCATTATTAACTTAGCGCCTTATAAGACTGCGTCTTGCTTTGTTTATTGCTTTTTAAAGCATTTTAGCTCTCTAAGTAACTTTAAGGCTTAGGGGAGAATTGTTTGTTATTCTTAGATATATTCTAAAGACTAAGAGGGTTAGAATAAGGCTATTCAGGCCGGCGGAGTCATTAACTGCTTTAACAGCCATTTAAAGTATTTGCTCTTTTAAGAGAAAACCATAAGCTTTAGTCTTAATAATATTATATGCTCTTTAAAGAGGGGCGTAATATTATTTAAGTTTTCTAATGCTATTGTGTGCTTTAACAGGGACTTTATTAATATTAATTAATAATAGTCAAGCTAAATGCCTAAATTCGCTAGAAGCGAAGTTTCTTCTGGTATTATAAACTATCTAGTCTAGAGGACTAAGATATATATTAATCTAACATTCCTTAAGGGCGTTCTAGATATCTTAAGCTTTTTATTATTAAGGTCTAAAAAAGCAAGCAGCTTAAAATAAAGTTACTAAGTTAATAATATAAAGGACAGGCTTTTTATTAATTTATATAATATTAATAAGGACCTTATAGTTAAATTTAAGATTATCTTTAAGGGTAAACTTAAATCTACTAAGAGCCTTAGCGTTTATTTAACATTAGTAGCAGGTGTACGTAATCCTTCCTATGTTAGCTTTATTGAAATCTTCACCAGCCTTGGCGAGAAGGTTATGCAGTTAGTTGATTAAAGGGTGGCTAAATTGATAATAAAGTTAGTAAATTTCTGCTTATAAGAGTATAAAGATATCAGGTTCTTAGGAACTAATTGTTTACTAAGGATATCCTTATTTTCTAATAATGGGTACTTTTTTTTCTCTTTAGATAAGGAGGTTCTTAAGATTATTAAGCTTAACACCTATTTTATCCATATTTATAATAAAATATAGGAAAGGTATGGCACTATTAAGAATATAAAAAGAAATTGTATTAAAGATTATAAGAAGCTTTAAAATGCCATTTAAGGTTGTACTTTTAGCACTAAAGTTAATAGTTTTCTGGTTAAAAGAAGGCTTAATTGTAAGGTCTGTTATAAGGCGTATTAAGGCTTTAACTTAACCTTAGCTAGTAGTTAAAATTCCGGCTGCTTTAGTATCTAGGAGGATACTATAAAACGTTTCTATAGTATATTATAAATCTATAAGAAATACCTGCTTTTGTGTGGTTTTATTAGTATTATGGTCGTAAGGGTCTTTAATAAATAATGCGTGTTTAAAGGCGTTATCTTATAGGAAATTTATAGTTAAGGCAGAAAAGAGAGGGGGATTAGGTGCTTGTGTAAAGAAAGTTATAAACGTGAGGGTTTCTTATGCTTTTCTATTGCTTTATGCCTTTTCTTCTTTAAAGGCAATAAATGCTGCGTTCTAGGCAGCCTTTTTGTGTTTATCCTTATCCCTACTGTCTAGGGGTAATGACTCTTTATCTTTACCTTTAAATACTTATAAGAATATATGAAATTAGCGTTTAGAAGGAGGGGATTTATACCTTTAGTTGCTCTACTAAGTTTCTTTTGCTTTCTTTTATTTAGAGACAAAATAGTTAGTTAATTAATATCCTTCTTTATAATAAATAAAGTATTTCTTAGATCTAGCTTTATTTTAGGGTTAGGAAGCTTGTAAATATCGTCGGTTAGTAAACAAGACTATGTTAGTGCTTAGGGTAGTGTTTTGAGGTTAGTACTTGCTTTCTCTTGTAATCCATTAGCTTGTAAATGATTTTAAAACAGGTTTTATTATATCTTTCGTTGTAAGGCAGCGGCGAATATTACTAACTATGCCTTTATAGGTATTAGTTTGGATGTAGGTTATTTAGTTAAATTTAGGGCTATCTTGAACAGATATTTCTAGTTAGTGCTTAAGGATTATATCTTTCTTAGAGGGGGGGTAAAGACTATTGAATAGGTCTAAGAGCTATTAAATCATTAATTCTAAACATTTAAGTTTAGTCTTTATTAGATTTTTAGCTGTAACGCGATGAAACTTTATCTCTTAAAATCGTATTTAGTAGAATTTTTAATTTTCTTTGGTCTTAAAGTTTTTCTTTATCTGCTTAGTTATTATATTAAATAAAATGAGTCTTCTGCTAAATTTCTTAAGGTAATACTTATAAGCATTGCCTGTAAGTATTATTAATAGTGCAAACGGGTATAACTTAGGCAAAATTCCTTGTGCTATGTAGATATCCTTAAAGATTAGGACTTTAGGATATATAAAGTTAAAAAGTGCTTTAGAATACTTGTTTTCCTTGTTATAAACTCTAGTAAGAGAGTTTAAGGCTTTTTGGTCTATATTAGTAATTTTCTTTAATATAGTTTATTATTCTAGGGGAGAGGGGATTATTATTTTTATTATTATTTCTTTAGTAGGAGGGTTAGGAGGGTTAGGGGGAGGTGAGGTTATTATTAACGTTAACGTGTTAATGGTGTTGTTTCCTGTCAGGAGCTTTTTATTAAAAAAGAAAACAGAATTATTTATACTAACTAAATTAGTAAGTACATGGTTAATTAGTCTTTGCAATCCTTTTTGCGTGTTAATTCCTTAATCTTAAAGAATATCTTAAAGTACTTATCGGACCTTAGGGGTAATCTTCTTGAAAATATTAGCATTCTATCCTTTAAAGTCTTCTTAGTATATAAATAAAAACCTAGTACCTTACTAGTTACTAGATTTATACTAGTTAACATAGTAGGTAAATTTATTATAGAGTTCGGAAGTTATAGCTTTTTTAGGGTTAATTTGTTCATTCGCTTTAGCCTATTTCTCTATAAAGTAGTTAAAATACTTTTAGAGTTTTACAGGAAGGGAGTCTTAGATAGGTTAATTAGCTCTAGTAGTAGATAGTGTTTTCTCTGTAATAAATAGCAAAGAAGATACTTTAATTATAGACTAGTAGTAAGTTAATAATAAGAGATAAATTCTATAAAGAAACTTTCTTAATAATTGTAAATAAGTAGTAAAAGTCAATAATAATAGAAAAAGTTGCTTTTAAGTAGCATAAACAACGGATTCTGCGCAATTAAGTAAATAAGTGCGTTATATTAGAAGTTTGTCTCTTCTGTTAATTCCTAGCTAATTTGTAGTTATAACAACTACTAATTAGTGCTGGTTTCACAGGGTGCGATTGCTATAGTAATAACGGGGGGGGTAATAAAGGTCTGATTTTTATATTCTTATAATTATCTAAAGGGAAAAGAGGGGGACAATGCAGAAGTGTAGTGTTGTAGCTATAGTACTGCCCTAGGTTACATAACATAGTAATCCAGCTAATTAGGGCACGTGCATTGTGCATATGACCCACAATTTCTAGTTACTATTGTGTATCCCTTCCATCCTTAAGACGAGCGATTCCAACACTTATAATATCCTACTTATTAAGTAAATACTTAAACTATAGTATACTTAGTAAAATAGTAAACTTATTAACATATATTTAATCTAGATTTATAGCTATATTGTTAGGAGAGTCATAAGACAAGAGCATAAGGGTACAGAGACCTACTAGGGCAAGCCATGCCCTAGCTATACATAGGTATATAAGGGAATAGGCTTTATAAAGAAATAAAAAGGCTAGTAAATATAACCTTTATATTACTAACCCTATTTATAGCTATTTAGCTTTAAGTATGCTTAATTATAGTCTTTATTTTACTAGTAAACCTCTAACTATAATAAAATATTTACTTTTTCTTATAAGGATAATAAACTATTAGCTTAGTAAAAATATTAATTTAAAAAATAAACATATAAGCAAGTAATTATATTAATATAATAACTATATAAGCATTAAATAAACTTAATAAAAATAAAAGCAGCTTTAGTATTATTATAATATAAGATATTATATTATAGCTAAAAACCCCTATACTTATATTAAAAAATAAAATAAAAGAATATATAAAAATAAAATAAACTTACCTTAATAGCACTATACGTAATTAGTATTATTAGCCTAAACCTTAGTATATCTAAACCTAAGATATTAATATATAGGCTAATAAAGAAAAAAAGCTAGACTAAGAACTTAAGAAAGCTATAAAAAAGCTATGCCTTATTTAAAAGTATATATAACTTAAGAAAATATAGTAAGACTTAATAAACCCCTTAATAACTATACTAAAAAAGCCTAGTCTAACTACTTTCTTTTAAACAAATATTATAAGTAAATAATTAATAGTAACTTACTTATAATATAGCTTTATAAAAGTATAATTAAAAGCCCTAGTTTATAAGGAAAATAATTATAAGAACTTATAATCCTTTCTTATAAACTTAAACATAGCTTTTATTATAAATAAAGCAACCTTTATAGATAATTTAACTAAGGTTGCCTATACTAGCAGCTGCTTAGTAAAGAAAGTAAAGTAATAATAAAATAGGTATATAGCTATAAATAATATTATAAACTTTAATAATTATAGCTAAAAGGACTTTATTATATAGCTAAAAAATAAAGTAATAAATAAGAATATATACTGCTTAAAAGTAATAAAGTTATTATTAAAGTTATAATAATAAGATAATTAGCTATTTATAGTATTTATTAAGATTTAAGGAAAAATAAAGAGAAAGTTACCTAAAGATATTCCTAAGAAAATCTAGATTTATATATTTATTAATAGCTTAAACTATATAATAAAAAAAAAATTAAGATCGCCAACACTGCGGATACGACGCGGTATTACGCCTAAAACAAAAAAGAAGCATAGAATCGGATTCCTTATTATTAATTACCCTCCCTAGTAATAGTATATTATATAAGGGAAGTAAGTAGTATAAGAGGTATAATAATTAAAGAATTTTTATATAAATCTATAACTAATAAAGGATAAGGCACTACCTAAGAAGAAATATAGTATTAAGGAGAGAATCCTAGAGTAATAATAGTATAAGAAAAATTAAAAAATAAAATAAAATTACTAAAAAAATTAATAATAAAAGTTATTTTAAAGGTAAAAATAATAAAAGTATAGGCTTTTATTAGATCTTTTATATAAATTACTATAAATTTAGGCAGGGAGATAGCCTAAATAAAAACTAATATAGAAGGCCTATAGGCTTTAATTATAAATATAGTTAATAGTAAGGTAGAAACTATAGTTAAGAAGGCAGTTAAGAAGGTAATAAAGGCTATTTCTAGGATTAAAATAGCAGTTAAGGGGACTTAAGTAATTATTATAGCTTATAGAGTTATAGGATAAAATATAATAATCCCTTTAGCCTAGATAGAAAGCATAGTAATACTAGCCTGCTATTATTAAAAAGTAATAATAAAAGGAAATACTATTAGTAAGGCAGTTAGAAATAAACTACTAGGGGAGATTATAAAGGCAGTAAATAGCGCTATTAGTATAAAGAAGGTAATAATAGCATACTAACTATAAAGTAGAAATATAGTTATTATATTTACTAAAGCAAAGAGAAAATAAAAGGAAAACATAGCCTAAGTAAGAGTTACCTTTAGACTTAAGGCAGAAGTAAATAAAAAGATATTTAGTATAATTATTAAGGGATTCCTAATATAACTAATAAACTATATTATAACTAAGAATATAAGAAAGAATATTAAAAAGGAGAATAAATTAAATATAGTAAAGATAATAATATAAAAGCTAAAGGGAATAATAATAAGGGCACTACTAGTAGTTAGTATTAAGGGTACTAAGGCAGCAAACTGTCTATGCTATAGGGGAATAGTATACTAAGCAGAGATTTTTAACGCTAAGCTATATAATAAGATAATCCACCTAAAGCAATATTATAACTACTATAAGATTAGATATATTACTAGGTACTATAAAGAAAAAGTAAGATATAGTAGGTATACTACTAGAAAATACCTTAAGAAAGAGAGGACTTACCTAATATTAATAAGTAAGATATAAAAGAAATACCTAAATTATATAGAAGCATATCTAGTATAGTTTTAGCTATATTTAGTAAGTAATAATAAATAGCAGCAGGCTAGAAAGGCTTATGCTATAAGGCTACTATTCTTTTATAGCTATTAGTTAAAGGTTATAACAGCTACTATAGGTAAGGATTATTATAAAGAAAAAACTAGGGGACTAATAAAGAGGCAGCTAAGAGAAAGGAGTATATAACTAAGGGGCCTATCTATAAGATAAACCTATAAGCTATAATTAGAATAGCAGAAACTAGTAAAAAAAGGTATAATACTAGCTTTTTTATAACTAACTAAAGGGCAAAACAATACCAGAGCCAGCCTAACTAGGGTGCTTTAAAGCATATAATAGAGTATATAATTAAGGTTATATACTAGAATATACAGAAGAAAAGTAATTTAGTATTTTTAGTATTAGGGTATAGTATTAGCCCTAAGGTAATAGCTATTTAGGAACCAGGAGGTTATAATAGTATACTACTAAGTCTATCTTAAGGGCACTATATATTAGTAATATATAGCAGAAGAATAGTAATTTATATATATTAAAAGGTTAAGATAGGACTTTAAACTATAAGAAAAGAGGAGAATTAATATAGTATTAAGCTATATAAAGTAGAGGTATATAACATTTATTCCCTAGCTTATAAAAGGGAGTAGTAAATGCCTATATAATACTTTACTAATGCCTAAGTAAAGGGCTAAAGTGTGTTTATAGGGGACTTTAACTAATACTACCCCTTATAGGATAGATTTAGCTAAACCTCTTAAAAGTATAATAAGATATTAAAATTTATAATAAGGTAGTAACTTAGCCTAGCTATACTGTTTAGGAAAGTAATAAGAAGAGAATATAGCAGCAGGGATAGTACTATTAACTATATATGGACTACTTATAATATTAGTATTAAATTTATTAGGCTAGTAAAAATCACTAGATCTAACTATATGCCTTAGCTTATTAGCATTAAGATAAATAAGAAATTAAGTAATAGCCTAGGGTTAGTCTAGGGTTAAAGGATAGTAAATAAGAACCTTATTATAGTAAAGGCTTTAAACAGACTTAGAAAGGAGGGATTAGAGCTCCTGCTATATAACTAGTAGGAAATTAATAATTATATATAATAGCTTACTTAATAGCTTATAGAGATAGCTAATATAATATTATTTAAATAACCTTAAAAGTACAGTAAACTATAGCCTTAGTAGAATAAAAGGGTAAAAGATATAATAGTAGAGGCAAGATATACTAACAGGTAGTAATAGTAATAACGGATATAGGAATTATAGCAAGCCTTAATAAAAGTAATAAAAAAACAGGATTATATTATCTTAAAGAAGAAGAAAAATAGTTAGTAATAGGTAGTTAGTAAGTTATTTAGGTTAAAAGGGAGCCTCTAGACCTTAAAGCGCTAGACCTGGCTATAGAGTAAACTTTCTCCTAAGATATAATAGGTTTTACTACTAACTTAGCTAGGGAATAATAGCAGGGAGGAGATAGTAAAGGTTATATATAAGGGTAAGACAAAGGTATTTATAAAGAGGTTTTTTCCTTTATTTGTGGCTAGGGTTCTAGGTCTAGAGATAAAGGTAGAGATAAGATATTATAATAATAATTAGGTAGTTCCTGTAATTATAAAAGAGGAAATTAAAGAAGTTATAAAGAATATAATAAGTTAAAAAGCTCTAAGGCCGGATAAGCTGCTAATAGGTTTCCTTAAGCTATATAAAGCAGCCTTAGTATTATGTTTAATATGCCTTATAAATATATACTATAGTTTAGGATACTATCCGGCCTCCTTTTAGTAAGTAAAGGTAGTAGTTTTATATAAACCTAGGAAAACCCCTAAGGAGTTAAGCAGACTAGGGGGGTAAAGGCTAATATTACTATTTAATATACTAAGAAAAGTAATTAAGAGAGCTATTATAAGGAGAATTACTACTATAGTAAAGAAAGGCTATATACTACTAGATATATAAATAGGTAATAGGGCTAGTAGGTTAATAAAGGTAGTACTAAGCATGCTAAAAGAGGTTATAAAGATAGCATAGCATTACTAGAGAATAGTATTATTATTATAGCTAGATATTACTAGGGCGTTTAATACTATTAGCTATAAATAGTTAATTTGTACTATAAAGGAGTTAAAACTACTAGGGTAAATAGCTAGATAGGCATAGGGCTTTATATTAAAAAGAAGAGTATAACTAGCATTTAACGGGTATATTACTAAGGAAATCTAAGTTATTACAAGGGTTCTGTAAGGGTTGCTAGTATTTTCTATTCTTTTTTTACTTTATATTATACTATTATATTAAAGACTAGCAGCAGCGGAATTAATATTCACATTAGGGTTCTTAGATAATATAAATATTATAATATATAGAAAAATAGCAAAGGAGACTAAAGTATAACTAGAAAAAGCCTAGAGAATATATAAGAAGTAGTTAAAGGAATATAGGCTAAGGTTTAACCTAGGAAAGAGTAAGCTATTATACTTTATAAGGAAGAGGCAGGTAATTATAATAATAATCTAACTTAAAAGAACAATAATATAACTAATATAATTAGTGCAATTCCTAGGGGTTTAGATTTACTAGAAGCTTTATTAGTTAACTTATATAAAGAAGGTAAATATTAAATTATTACAGTAGAAGTTAGCACTTATAGTGATAGCTATATTTACATAGGGATGCTAACTAAAGTGTGCAAGATCCCTTTATATATAGGTAATAAAAAGCATAATAGCCTATAAAGCTGGGATATACTATACTTATAGTAAGTTAGAAGGGGTAGTATAGAGGGTAGTAAAGGTATTTATAAAAGAATAAAATAAATACTTAAGGTAGGTTACAGGGGCGTATAAGGCAACACTAGTAACACTCTTAGAGACAGAAGCAGCAGTACTGCTAGTAAATTTATATCTTAATTATATTAAGTAATAATTCTACTAAAGACTTAAGGATATTAGTATAGGTAAGAAGATATAATAGGTATATAGTTTAATAGTATTATAGCTATAATACTAAGAAAGAAGCTGCTAATATAATTACTATAAGACGTTTCTTAATGCCCCCCCCTCCTCCCTAGTAGCCTTATAACTAGACAGGAATTAGAAAGGGATTAGGAAAAATAGTGGATATAGCAGAGGTATAAGGCTTAAGTAAGAAAAGAACAGGCAAAAGTAATAGTAATAGATAAGGAACCTAACTTTAAGAGTATAAAAAAGATAATAAGGCTTTATAATAGCCTGCTAAAGTATAAATTTATAGCCTTAGTATAGCTTTAAATAGAGAAAATAGGGCTAAATGTTTTCCTTTATAATAAGTAAGTGCCTAAGGTAACATTACTAATATATTAATACTAGGGAGGAAATAAGGATATTTACTACTTTATCCTTTCCTGCCTAGAATATAACTATTTAAGGCTAATTCTAGTAGTGCCTATAATAAGAGACCTGCAGGAGCTTAGGGCAGCACTTAATAATAAGAAGCTAGTACTAAATATTATAAAGTAAGTGCTTTTAACTAGGTAACTTTAGTAGTATAGGTTAGCCAAGGAACTTTATAAGGTATGGCAGATATATAATATTAAGGTTAAGAAAGGGACTAAAGGTAATAAAAATAATAGGATAAAGGAGAAAGAGCTAGATTAGAAGGGGAGGTGCTTATAGGGGGTTTTTACTAACATACTAACCTTTTATATAAAGCACGACTACACTTCTATTATTATCTATAGTTCCAGGGAACTGGCAGATATCTTATACTAATGGTTGAAAACAATAAAGACTTTATATAAGAGGCTTAGCAGGAGCTATATAAAAGAATATAGGTTTTCTCCCCTATTTTAGGGTTTTTCCTATATTAAGAAGTTAGTCGATGAACTAGATAGTGGCTCTAGCTATCTAGCGTACATGAATAATAATAATATAATAAAAAAGCAGGTTCTTAGCTAAGAGTTTCTTAAGTCTTAAATATACCTTATTAAATAAGGTTATAAGGTAAAAGTAGCTACTAAAGGGTATAATAAGAAACCCTATTTCTATAGGAAATAAGCTAAATTAATATTACTATTAAAGAATAAGCAGAGAATAAGTAGTAAGAGAGAGATAACCTAGGGCTAGTAATCTTATTCTTATTTTAAATATAGAAAATATAGCTATATTACTCCTTATTATAAAGCACTTAATTATAAAATATATAAATTAAATAAGTATATAATAAGTTTATATTATAATAACTATAAGAAAATAACATAAGCTATAAACCTAAACATTATACTAGTAACTATAGTATATACTTAGGGATATATTATTATAGTTAAATCCTAAGGCTAAATTAAGGACTTTAAAAATAAAATTAATAACTTCTAAATAAGAATAAAAACAAAACTTTAATAAAAAGAAAGCTAGGTAATAGTAAATATATTATTTAACCTAAGAGTAATAAACTTAATAATATATTTAAACTTATTATTTAAAGCTAACTAAAGTAGGGTAAAAGCAAATAAGATAAAGCTAAAAAGCTCCTTACTAATAAAACTAAAGTACTAGGGTATTATTAATAAAGTAATATAAATAATAGATAATACAGGTTATAGTAAATTCTACTAACTCTATTATTATATAGTAAACACTAAAAAGGGACTAATCCCAGGAATAAACTAGGCTATAAACTATAAGCTAAAAGTACTATTATAAGCATTAGGTTATTAAAGATATTTAGTAATAAGAGAATACTTAAAGCTAGTTACTAGCTTATAATAAATTTGCTATATAAAAAAAGCAGTAGGTATAATACTAATCCTTAGCTAATATATAGTATAACTATCGAAGAATTTAGGAAAACAAGGATATTTACTAACACGACGCGGTATCACGCCTAAAACGAAAAAGAAGCACAGAATTAGATTCCTTATTATTAAATACCCCCCCTAGCAATAGCGCATTATATAAGGGAAGTAAGCGGCGTAAGGGGTGTAATAATTAATGAATTTTTGCGTAGATCTGCGACTAATAAAGGATAAGGCACTACCTAGGAAGAAATATAATATTAAGGAGAGAATCCTAGAGTAATAATAGTGCAGGAAAAACTAAAGAATAAAATAAAATCACTAAAGGAGTTAATAATAAAAGTTATTTTAAAGGCAGAAATAATAGAAGTATAGGCTTTTATTAGGACCTTTATATAAGTTACTATAGATATAGGAGGGGAGATAGCCTAAGTAAAGACTAGTATAAGAAATCTATAGGCATTAATTATAAAAGCAGTTAATAGTAAAGTAAAAACTATAGTTAAAAAGGCAGTTAAGGAGGCAATAAAAGCTGTCCCTAGGACTGGATTAATGGTTAGGGGGACTTAGGCAACTGTTATAGCTTGCGGAATTACAGGGCAGAATATGACAATACCTTTAGCCCAAACAGAGGGTATGGCGATACCGGCCTGCTATTACTAGGAAGTAATAGTAAAGGAAAACACTATTAATAAGGTAGTTAGGAACAGATTGCTAGGAGAGATTATAAAGGCAGTAAATAGCGCTATTAGCGTAAAGGAGGTAATAGTAGTATACAGACTGTAGAGTAGAGACATAGTTATTATGTTTACTAAGGCAGGGAGGAAATGGAAGGAAAACATAGCCTGGGTGAGAGTTGCCTTTAGACCTATAGTAAAAGTAAACAGGAAGATGTTTAGTGTAATTATTAAGGGATTCCTAACACAATTAACGAACCATGTTATAATTAAGGATATAAGGAAAAATATTAAAAAGGAGAATGGTCTAAATATAGTAAAGATAATAGTACGAAAGCTAAAGGGAACAGCGATAAGGGCACCACTAGTGGTTAGCATTAAGGGCACTAAGGCAGCAAACTGCCTATACTATAGGGGAATAGTATACTAAGCAGAGATTTTTAACGCTAAGCTATATAATAAGATGGTTTATCTAAAGTAATGTTATAATTACTATAAGATTAGACATATTGCCAGGCACTATAAGGAGGAAGTAAGATATAGCAGGTATGCTGCTAGAAAACACCTTAAGAGAGAGAGAACTTGCCTAACATTAATAGGTAAGGTACGGGAGAGATGCCTAAATTACGCAGGGGCATATCCAGCATGGTCTCGGCTATACTTAGTAAGTAATAATAGGTAGTAATAGGCCTGGGAGGCTTATGCTATAAGGCCGCTGTTCTTCTGCGACCATTAGTCGGAGGCCGTAACAGCTACTATAGGCAAGGGTTATTATAAAGAAGAAACCAGGGGATTAACGGAAAGGTAGCTAAGAGGAAGGAGCATATAACTAAGGGGCCTTTTTATAAGACGAATATACAAACTACAATTAGGACGGCAGAGACCGGCAGAGGAAGGCATAATACTAGCCTTCCTATAACTAATAAGAGAGCAGAACAATACCAGAGCTAGCCTAACTAGAGTGCTCCAAAGCATACAATAGAGTATATAATTAAGGTCATATACTGGAATACACAGAAGAAAAGCAATTTAGTATATCTGGCGTTAGGGCATAACGTTAGCCCTAAGGTAATAGCTATCTAGGAACCAGGAGGCTATAATAGTATACTGCTAAATCTATCTTAGGGGCACTATATATTAGCAATATATAGTGGAAGAACGGCGATTTATATATACTAGAAGGTTAAGGCAGGGCTTTGGACTATAGGGAGGGGGGAGGATTAGTATAGTGTTAAGCTATATAGAGTAAAGGTGTATAATATATATTTCCCGGCTTATAAAAGGGGGTGGCAGACGCCTTTATAACACTTTGCTAACACCTAGGCAAAGGGTTAAAGTGTATTTATAAGGGACTTTAACTAATATTACCCCCTGTGGGACAGATTTAGCAGGACCTCTTAAGGATATAATAAGATGTTGGAATTTATAATAAGGTAGCAACTCGGCCTAGTTACTTTGTTTAGGGAAGTAATAAGGAGAGAATATAAAAGCAGGGATAGCACTATTAATTATGTGTAGACCACTTATGACGTTAGTGTCGAGTTTACTAGGCTAGTGGAAATCGCCGGATTTAACCATATGCCTTAACTTATTAACATTAGGATAAGCAAGGAATTTAGCAATAGCTTAGGGTTGATCTAGGGTTAGAGGATAGCAGATAAGAACCTAATTATAGCAAAGGCACTAAACAGGCTTAAAAAGAAGGGGTTAGAGCTCCTGCTAGGTAACCGGCAGAAAGTTAACGACTATGCGCAATGGCTTACTTACTAGCTTATAGAGATAGCTAATATAGTAGCACTTAAACAACCTTAAGAGCGTAGTAAACTATAGCTATAGTAGAATAAAAGGGTTAAGGATGTAATAGCAGAGGCAAGACGTGCTAGCAGGCAGTAGTAGCAATAACGGACGCAGGAATCGTGGCAGACCTTAATAAAAGCTATAAAAATACAGAACTATATTATCTTAAAGGAGAAGAAAAGCAGCTGGCAATAGGCTGTTAGTAAGCTATCTAGGTCTAAAGGGAGCCTCTAGACCTTAGAGCGTTAGGCCTGGCTATGGAGTGGACTCCCCCTAAAGATGTAATAAGTTCTGCTACTAACTTAGCTAGGAAATAACAGCAGGGAGGAGATAGTAGAGGTTATATACGAGGGCAAGGCAAGGGCATTTGTAGAGAGGTTCTTCCCTTTATCCATAGCTAGGGCTTTAGGACTAAAGGGAGAAGAGGGAATAAGATACTATAATAATAAACAGGTGGCTCCTGCATTTACAGAGGAGGAAATTAAAGAAGTTATAAAGAATATAGCAAGCTGGAAAGCCCTAGGGCTGGACAAGCTACTAATAGGTTTCCTTAAGCTATATAGCACAGCCCTAATATTATGTTTAACACGCCTTGCGAACGTATACTATAGCTTAGGACACTATCTGGCCTCCTTTTAGTGTGTAAAGGTAGTAGTTTTATATAAACCTAGGAAGACCCTTAAGGAGTTAGGCAGACCAGGGGGGTGGAGGCTGATATTATTGCTAAATATAATAAGTAAAGTAATTAAGGGAGCCATTATAAGGAGGATTACTACTATAGCAGAGGAAGGCTATATACTACTAGACATGCAGATAGGCAACAGGGCTGGCAGGTTAACGGAGGTAGTACTAAGTATGCTATAAAAGGTAGTAAGAATGGCATGGTACTATTAGGGGATAGTATTATTACTATAGCTAGATATTACTAGGGCGTTTAATACTATTAGCTATAAATAATTAATATGTACTATAAGGGAGTTAGGACTACTAGGGTAAATGGCTAGATGGACAAAGGGTTTTACATTAGGAAGAAAAGTGTAATTAGCGTTTAACGGACATACTACTAAGGAAATCTAAATCACTATAGGGGTTCTGCAAGGGTTGCTAGCGTCTCCTATCCTCTTCCTATTATATATTATACTACTGTATTAAAGGCTAGCAGTAGTAGAATTAATACTAATATTAGGGTTTTTAGATAATATAAATATTATAGTATATAGAAAAACAGCAGAGGAGACTAAAGTATAACTAGAAAGAGCCTAGAGAATATGTAAGGAGTGGTTAAAGAAGTACAGGCTAAGGTTTAACCTAGGGAAGAGCAAGTTAATGCACTTTATAAGGAAGAGGCAGGCAATTATAACGATGATCTGACTTAGAAGTACAACAATACAACCGACGTAATTAGCGCGATTTCTAGGGGTTTGGATCTACTAGAAGCTTTATTAGTTAACATATATAGAGAAGGTGAATGCTAAGCTAGCATAGCAAAAGTTAGCCCTTATAGCGCTGGCTGTGTCTACATAGGGATGCTGACTAAAATATATAAGATCCCTTTATATGTAGGTAATAAGAAGCATAATAGTATATAGAGCTAGGATATACCACACCTGTAGTAAGTTAAAAGGGGTAGTATAAGGGGTAGCAAAGGTATTTATAAAGGAACAGAATGAATGCTTAAGGCGGGTTACAGGGGCGTATAAGGCGACACTAGTAACACTCTTAGAGATAGAAGCAGTAATACTGCTAGTAGATCTGTACCTTAATTACATTAAGTAATGATTCTACTAAAGACTTAAGGATAGTAGTATGGGTAAGAAGATATAATAAGCATGTAATTCGATAGCATTGTAGCTATAACGTTAAGGAAGAGGCCGCTAACGCAACCTTTATAAGGCGTTTCCTAATGCCCCCCCCCCCCTCCTCTAGCGGCCTTATAGCCAGGTAGGAATTAGAGAGGGAGTGGGAAAAACAGTGGATATGGCAGAGGCATAAGGCTTAGGTAAGAAGAGGACAGGTAAAAGTAATAGCAGCAGATAAGGAACCTAATTTTAAGAGTATAAAGAAGATAGCATGGCTTTATAATAGCCTGCTTAAGCATAAATCTGTGGCCTTAGTGCAGCTCTAAATGGAAAAAATAGGGTTAAATGCCTTCCTCTATAGCAGACAGGTGCCTAAGGTAATATTGCTAATATGTTAATATTGGGGAGGAGATGAGGATATCTACTACCTTATTTTATTATACCCGGAATATAATCATCTAAGGCCGAGCCTAGTAATGCCTGTAATAAGAGACCTAAGGGAACTTAGGGCGGCATTAAATAACAAGAAGTTTACACTAATTATTATAAAGTAGGTGCTCTTGACTAGGCGCCTCTAGCAGTATAGGTTAGCGGAGGAGCTTTATAAGGCATGGCAGATATACGATAGTAAGGCTAGGAAAGGGACTAGAGGTAACGGAAATAATAGAAGAGGGGAGGAGAAGCCGGATTAGGAGGGGAGGTGCTTATAGGGGGTTTCTACTAACATACTAACCTCTTATGTAAAGCATAACTACACTTCTGTCATTATTTGCAGTTCCCAGGGAACTGGCAGATACTGTATACTAATGGTTAAAAATAATAAAGACTTTATAGTAAAGGCTTAGCGGGAGCTATATGGAAGAATATGGGTTTTCTCCCCTGTTTTAGGGTTTTTCCTGTATTAAGAAGTTAGCTGATGGACTAGATAGTGGCTCTAGCTACCTAGCGTACAATAATAATAGTATAACTATCTGTTTCCTAAGAAGAACTAAATAAAAATAAAATAAGTAAAAAGGTTACTATAAAGACACTCCTACTAAAATATAAAGAATTTATAAATATATTTTTAAAGAAATTAGCTAGTAAGCTACTTTCCTTAAAAAGGAAAACTTATATAATAAAATTAATAAAAAAAGGAATACTACTATAGGGGCTGATTTATAACCTAGTAGAGAAAAAGCTATAAGTTTTTTATAAATACTTAGTGGATATATAAAAGAAAGGCTAGATAAAAAGATTAATAAGTCTAGTAAGAGCCTTAATATTATTTATACTAAAAAAAGGAAGCTAACTATGCCTTTATGTAAATTATAAAGGCCTTAATAGGGTTACTAGGAAGGATAAGGCCTCTCTTCCCCTTATATTAAAATTATTAAATAGATTAAGAAGAGTAATAATTTGTATAAAGCTAGACTTAAAAGATACTTACTACTAGCTATATATCTATAAGGGCAATAAGTAAAAGATAGCTTTCTAATGCTAATATAATTACTTTAAATATCTTATTATATCTTTTAGATTAGTAAACACACCCGCTATCTTCTAAAAATATATTAATACTATACTAGGAGAGCTAGTAAATATAATACATATTATCTATTTAGATAATATCCTAATTTATAGCAGTAATATAGCTATATATAAGGGGTATGTTAAACTAGTCCTATAGAGATTATGCATTATAAAGCTATATATAAACCTTAATAAATGCAAATTCTTAATAATAAGAGTTAGCTTCCTTAGATTTATTATTATATTAAAGGGTATTAAAATAAAACCAAAATACATTAAGGTAGTAATAAAATAGCTACTACTTAGTAATATACTAAATATATAAATCTTTCTTAGGTTTATAGGGTTTTACTAATAGTTTATTAGGGTATATAGTAAAATCACTATTTTATTAATAAATCTTTTAAAGGGAGGGTTTAAAGGGACCTTTAAATTATCTTATAATATATAAGCTATATTTAAGATACTAAAACAAAAGTTTTTAGATGTACTAGTCCTAGTTTATTTTAATTTAATAGCCCCCCTTAAAGTTAAAATAAATATATTAGTATTTACTATTAGTATAGTATTAGTAATATTAGTCCTAGGTAATTAGTATTTAGTTATATATATATTATAAAAGTTATTAGATCTTAAACTCTATTATATAATATTTAATACTAAGCTACTAGCTATATAAGAAGCTTTTTATATATAAAGATATTACCTAGCTTACTTATAGTATTTAATAAAAGTAGTTACTAATTACTTAAACTATAAATACCTAGTAATAAAACTAAAGCTTTTTAGTAAATAGGTTATAGTATTAAATAAACTTTATTTATATAATTTTATAATTAAATATAGGCTAAGAAAGTTAAACCTAGCTAATAAATTATCTTAAAAACCAGACTATTTCTTAAAAGCAGCTATAGTAAAGGTATAGTTATTATACTTATTAATATTCTTAAATAAGTTTATAAAAAAAGAGCAGAGCAATAGTAGTGCTAATAAGGTAGTATATATAATAGTATTCTAAGGTATAAAGGCCTTACTATAAAAGATATAAAGAGAAAGTAGTATAAGAGCTATATATTTAAGTAGTATATTAATAGTAATCTTATTTAATAATATAATATTTAAGAGTTTAAAGTAAGCTAGTAATAAGAAGACCTCCCTAGCTATATATCTAAGTTGTTACGTGGTGGGTTCGTCACGTAGTCGGTTGGAAGCAACCGTAAAGCTGTCATCAACGTTATCATAAAGGGGTCATCAAACGCACCTGTATATACTACTATTAAGTCATATAGTCAAGTGCATTCTGTGTAAGTTATTGTTGTTCCTCGTCTTACTAGCTGCGTAACGAATCCGTCCTATATAGGTAGGGATCCGACATCACAGATTATCCTATAATAAGTGCCCCTTCCTTGAAGATAACCATCCCGGTCATCCTCCAGATCTATCTAAGCTAGTATTAATATATATAAAGAAAACTTTTATTTGTAAAAGAAAGCAATTTAATCTGTAAAGTATCCTCCCTATATTAGTCCGGTCACATCCAATCTGCCGGAAACATTACTTAATAGCAGTAACCAATCCAATAATAACCACTTATAAAATTCAAAGACAAATAAACATCTCGGTTTAAGCAGAATAAACTATAATAAAAGGAAATTCAATCTAAGTAGCATAAACCTGTTAACTATAGTTAGATCTGTTCTAGTAATGCTTAGATGTCCACTTCTTAAAGTCCTTATTTGTATAAGCCTTGCGAATTTATGCCATAATCCGTTAATAGAGATATAGATTGCAAAACGTCTCCATCCACTTATGTTATTATAGCTACAAGTAGCTCGTTAGAGAGTAACTATTATTGCTAGCAACCTTTAGTTATATGCTTTTAGAAGTCGTATCTAATTTTAAATAGGGCGGTAGCAGTGGTTATTATAAGTTAAGCCTTTCTCTAATAGAGCTTATAAAGTGCCTCTAAGTCCTCTTCCTCCGGCTGTGTGTTAGAAATTACTTGCTCTAGAAGAAGGTTAACGAGGTCTAGCGGTTTAAGCCTATATAATAACTCATTAGGCAACCGGTTAATAGCTATAGCCACTATGTTATTAAGATAGTGCTATAACGCTAGAAGGATTAATACCTATGGTACCGTTGGATTCGTCGTAGTATAATAGCAAATAGCTATAATTACTGTCTAATTCTTCTGTTTAGCTGCTCTATCCGTCTGTAGGTAGTAGGCAGTCGCTATTAGGAATTTGACTCCTAGCTTAGTAAATATAGCCTACTAAACCTTAGAAATGAATTTAGGGTCCCTGTTACTAACTATTTACTGTAGTAGTCCCTAGTCTGCAATATATAGAGCTTAAAGAAGCAGTTCCGCCTATGTGGATACTAAATACGTCATGTTTCTAGGGATTAAGAGGGTTCTCTTGCTAAACAGACAGTTTACTAGGCAAAGGGAATTATACTTTAAGTATCCTTCTATAGCCTACATAGTGTTCGCTAAGTCCACCTCTGGCATGTTAGTAATAAAGTCTAGAGAAATCGTGTGAAAAGGCATTAGTTTTAACTATAAAGGTCTTATTTCTCTAGTTGCTCTATCCCTTAAGATAGAGTTCTCCTAATAAGTTATATAATGTGCTATATACTCCCGAATTTACTTAGATATCTTTAGAAAACAAACGCTATATAGACCTTTTATCATTCTGCTAATTCTAAAGTAGTAATAGTTATTATGCGCGGTTCTTAGCACGATTTTAACACAGCTGCTTAGAATGCACAGTCATTTAAGCCCTTCTTCATCCTTGTAATAAAGTAGGCCCTCGTCCGTAAGGTCCTAGCCATAGAGTGGAATTTATAGTTAGTTCCGTCCTTGCTTCAGCTGCTTCTACCAGAAATCCTTAATACTCTTGATTATCTAATAATATTACGGGTTAAATTTGTACCCTGCTAATATCTCCTTCTTTAATAAGTCATCCATTACGGCCACTGCCTGATAATTCTAACAGAAGTATACACAGGCGTCTAATTTGTTGTATATGCTGCGGTTTGCTGCCTCTTAGTAGCTGACATTTACTAGAAGTCGTGACAAGGCATCGGGTACGACGTTAAGGATTCCTGGCATATAGGTCACCTGTAATTCAAACTATAACAGATAATTTGCCACCTTAGCCAATTTTAGGTTGGCCTTGTTAAGGTCTATTATGGCTAAAGAGGTGTGTTTAATAATACCTTTAGCAGGTACATGGTCAGTTAGGATGTTAACTAGATAACGGTTAGATTAAGCCATTTTTCGCAGTTTCTGCATTACCTGATCAATTACGGCTACCTCTGCCTTAGTTAATCCATACTGCTTCTTAGCTGCAGATGTTAGACAAGAGAGAAAAAGGATCAGGCGAAGTTTTACAGCTATAATATCCTTACTAGGTATGCTTTTTCTATCCCATTCCTTATATAGTTAGAAAGCATACAGACTAAAACCTTCCTTATAAGCATTAATCTTAAAGAATAATAATTGCTCTGGATTGTGGTGCTACAGTAGTATTTTCTTGTAAAGCATAGTCTTTAGTGCTTTAAAGGCCGCTTCCTTATCTTTTATAGGGACAAAGGATTTTTCTTATGCCTTTCTCTTGCACACCTGCTTTAAGGCTCCTACTAGTAACTTGTTATGTTTATAAAGTTCATGTATAAGTGCCGTCTTTTAAGTTTATAGTAGTCGGATCTGCAAGTCAAACTAAGGGATTCCTGCTCTTAGGAATCCTGCCATACTAATAAAGGTTTCTAAGGTTGACAGGTTGTGAGGAATTTCCATCTGCTGGAACGACTTAATCCTGTCGTTTATATTAACAATTCTATTAGTATTAACTATAAAGCCAAGAAGTTGGATTAAGTGATATTTAATAAAAGACTTAGTCACTATAATGTATACCTTGTTTTCCTCCAGGACTTTTAAGACTATCTTAAGGTGTTTAAGATAATCCTTAAGGGTGTCAGAAAAGATAATAATATTGTTAATATAGATACAAACAAAACTTTGGTACAGTCGGAAAATACAATCCATAAATCGTTATACAAAAGCCGGCGAGTTCTTATACCCTATTAACGCAACTTACAACGCTTCTAGCCCTCTTTCCGAGATTACTACCATATAATTCTGGTGTTCCTCTTGTACTAGAAGCTAGTAGAAAAAGCCCGTTGCATTAAAAATCGATTTCCACTCTTTACCGCGGGTATTTTGTATAATATCGCCTTAGTCTGGCAACGGATACACATCTAGTATAGTGATGTTGTTAAGAGGTCTGGCATCTATAATAACTTAACCTTTCTTGGTCTTTTCTGCATCTCTCTAAATAATAAAACCAGGGCAGGCTATAGGTGCTAGCTTTATTAACTAAAACATCCTGCCTACTAGGTATATGGCATTATAGACTTCAGCGAATTTCTCCTAGTCTCTGCGCCTAAGAGGGTACTTTCTTGCTAGCTTAACCTAGTTCTGCCAGCTGTTAATAAAGTTAACTCTTATCTTATCTTTCTCTAGCATTAGTACTACTCCTTTATTGCAGTAAATATTGTACTTATTAGTTAGATCCTGCAACTTAGTAGCTGCTTCCGGATTAACATTAGTAATTCACACTCTAAACTTGTTTTTAATAAAAGGTATATCCTTTAGGCAAGATACTCTATATAATAGAATACCTCTGTTAACGACTTTAGGATCCAGGTTATTATTAAATTTTTCCAGACTCTCTTCTGTCTTTTCTGTCTTAATGTCTTTGCCGAAAAATACTGCATACTAGTGGACGTCCGGAATAGCAAAATTTAAATTAAAGCTTGTAGCTGCCTTAAGTCAACCTACTTTGCTGTTCTATTTAATCTATACGGCCCTATTAGAGTCATTTACTACTAGCATCCTTTTCTTATTTCCCCGGTTAAGAATGTTATTCAGAAAGACAGAATTAGACGACATAACATAGTAAACACTAGTCTTCTCTCTACTAGGAAGATCCTTCTAAGTTACTAGTACCTAACACGTCGAATTTAGTGGAATTACAACATTGTGTGCTGCTATCACCCATTAAGCTGGCATGTAGTAAGCGTCTTAAAACATCCGTCCTGGTACCGTCATGTTATGCACTAACCTAAAAACCAACCTTAGATTAACAAAATTGATTTTTACTCTAAAGCTGTAGAGGAAACTTGTGCTAATTAACAATTTTGGTCCTAGATTTAGCATAACGTCTGCGGTTACTGTAAAGTGACCTTAGATGTTTTTTCCTCTTGTAATTCCTGGAATATAGAAGTTGAAAGTAGCCCTTTCTGTAATAACGAAGGCTAAAGCTACTCCTGTCACCGGTTTCGGGTCTTGCTTTTCCCACTTTATATTTATCCTATGTTACTAAAGCCACTGTTTATTAGCTAAAATCGACGATATTCTAGTGTCTACACAGATTATATGGTCAGGTCCCTTGTTATGGAATCAAATCGGCATTTTAAGGAAGGTATTTATTTGCTTCCTTCCCTTAATATTAATCTCCTGTGGTCTAGATACTACCTTAATTACCTAGTCTTCTTATAAACCTCCTGTTAAAATTAGCTTATTTAAACTCCAAGTTATAGTGTCTTATATAACATTAACTCTAGTTGCAAAAGCTTTAATAATTTCCTTCTCTTCCTTAGGCTCTTCCTGCCTTCTTCTGTTAAGAGCCTCCATTTCGCTAGTCTCTGCGGTTAAAGAGGTAGGATTCTCCTAGTTTAAGTCTCCCTCCTTTGCTATGTAGAAAGCGCTAATGAAATTAGATTTAACCTCCCCTCCTTTAGAGTTATAGTCAAACGTTAGGTGTGCTTTGCTACCTTTTATAGCAAAGTACACGTCTATAAAGTTAGACTTGTTATATTTATTGTCCTCTAACAGACTTCCTTCTCTAGCTAAATAGTATCCAGAGTCTGCTAGATACTACTCCTACTCTCTAGTGTTAGGATTATTATCCAGAACCATAACTTTATAGGGTTCCTAGTTCGGACGCTCCTATTACTTAAATTATCTTAGGCAGAATTAATCCCCTTAGTAAAGGTTCTGTTGCTCTCTAGATTAATTCCCTTTATAATCTTCTTCCTCTAAGAATCTTTTTTTTCCTTTATTATCTCCTTAAGATTTATTTTCTTAGCTATAAGCCCTGCCTTCCTTAGTCTAAGAGTCTGCTTGCTTCTTTATAGAGTCCTCTTTTCTGACTTCTAGTTAGCATGGTCTGTTATTATTATGCTACTAGGACCTTTAAGGTCGATTCTAGTCCTACTGTAGTTTATTCTAACAAACCCATTTCTAGTATAGGACTGGCAGCCTTCTCTAGTCTCCCTAATTATAATCCCTTAGGCCGCTTAATCTCTCTTTAATACGCATATAATAGGGATATTATTGCTAAAAGTTATCCTATTAAAAACAGTTTCCTCTCCTCTGGTTGCAATCCTTATAATAATAATTCTAGTAGGCCTTTACTCTTTTACCCTTAGATTTATTTAAGTCTAAGGATTTGTTATTATAAAGATAGGCTTTTACTGTTTCTTTAGTCTTTTCTTAGTAATAAGACTTCTATTACTCCTTTATTTCTTAATACAAATTGCAGCGTTTTCCGTCTACTATGTTAAGGTATTTGTTGTGCTTTATGCCCTTAGTGGGATCCGGGCACAGCTTCTTTAGCTTAGGATATAATTTTATTCTAAAGCGTACTAGAAGCTATAGATCCATTGTCTCTCTGTTTGCTCTGGCATACTAAAAGATTTAAGCTATAAAGTCCTAAATAGAAACGCTATTTATAATATCTTCTTAGGTATACTTAGCCTGCTTAAGCTTTATTGCTGCATCCTTTGTCCTTATATAGAATTCTTCTTATACCACCTTAATAACACTATTAATGCTAGTGAAAATCCGTTCCTTTTTAGATTTGTCTAAGTGCTGTTAGTACTAGGTTATTGCTTCTTTATGGAATAGTTACTAGATATTATAAAGTAACACCTCCTTCCGGTTTAGTAGTGCTCTAGATAGGTGCTCTTTTACTGCCTAAATCTAAAGCTTAGGGTCCGAAAAAACAGCGGTTTTTCCTTTATATAAGATGAATTTATTACCTATGTCTACTGCATCTGGTTTTAGGTTCAGAAGTCTAATGTCCTAGATCTTCTAGGTTAAACTTACTAACCCTTTCTCTCTAAGAGCCCTTTTAGGCTTAGAATTCTGTCCTAGATTATATTCTAGTTAGAAGGTATTCTGTTCCTAGTATCCTGGTGTTTAGCTTAGCTGGTTATTATAAGGCTCTTTAGCATAGCAATAACTATCTCCATAACCACCTGCTCTGTTACTATAACCATCCGCTTTATAGCCATATTCACTTTCTTATTATAAGAAAGTTAAAGGTGGATTCGTATGTCATCCTATATTACCGTTTCTAGAAGGTCCTTCCACATACCTATTACCTTATTATATAGGTAGATATAGCAGTATCTAGGAGTATTAGTATTATTAAGCGCTAGTGTAGTATGTCTCCCTTTGTTTATAATCTTTATGCTCCTTAAAGTCTTGTCTTTACTACTAGTATTCTGTTATTAGTAAGGCATAATTTCGCACGTCTCTTAACAGAAAACCTAGTTAAGGTGCCGATGTTATTACTTAAGAATTTAGAGAAGCGCCTCCTTGTCTAACGTTTAGTAGACTAAAGGTTTGTGCATCCCTAGGGGGAAAACCTTATTAGGGTGCTAATGTTATTACCTAAGGATTTAATAAAGCGCCTCCTTGTCCAGCAGTCAGTTAGTGCTATAGAAATCCTGCTTATTATAAAGACTTATATCTCTTTACAGGGGGAAACCGTTAATTATAGACTAAAACTATGTAAGGTAAGTTAAAAGAGGTCTTAGTGTTATTGTATTAACTTGTATATCTAAACTCCTGTTGTAATTTAAGTGAATCCTAATTGTATAGTAAGAGGTCTATTACTTCCGGTTAGTAAGATTTGCTTACGCTAGTGTGTCCTTATATAAGCCCTATTGCTTCTCTTAAGTTGCTTGTCTTAATTAAGTAGTCTTAAGACCTTATTAGCTTAGGTATCATGCCTGTTGTTTTACCCCTTTACTAACCAGAGTTCTGGCTAATTTACTCTAGTAGGGTAGGTCTAGTCTGCTGCAGGTTTAGCTGCCAAGTTATGTTATCTCCTATTATTATTGCTTTAAACGGTTCTTATGTAATTAGCGCTGTGTTTAACTGCTGGTCCTGGCGATCTGCCTACATCCGGTCTATAGAGGCTGTTATAATTTGGTTTAACTCCCTTATTTATAAAGTAAGGCCAACCAGAGTGTTTAAGATGTTGTCTTAGGTTTTTATTATCCGTTATTAGAAGTCGGTTTCCACAGGGTGAGCGAGGTTTTCTTTAATTCGTCTCTGTAACTTTTGCATTGCCCTTATTACTTTGCACACTTCCTCCTGTGTTTTAGCTGCTTTTTTAATGCTTTGCAGGATTTTATAAGCTAAGGTTTTGCTAATAGTATTCTTAGTTTCAGGTTCTAGCTCGTGCCCTACTATAATATTAAACACTTCCTTAGTATCCGTTAATTCCTAGTATACTCGTCTTCCCTTGCTGGTTCTAGGGAGTCATAGGTCCTTAGGAGATTGCAACTTTCTAGCTAATCACTCTTCCTCACCTTTAGGCATAATAGGATTCTCTGTTGTTAGAGGACCTCTTACCCCTTGTATAGTGTCATCCATTGTCTTATTTATATCAGTTAAATCTTTAGGTATTGCAAACACTCCTGCGCATGTTAATATATTACGGTTCCTTGTCTCTCTATGGTTTTTATTATTCTAAAAGTCTAGGTAGGTAGAGGACTTATAGTAAACTAACTTATTGCTTTCTAAGGTTTCTTCGCTTAATGCTAGAGTCTGCTTTAGTGGTAATATAAGTTATATAATAACGGCTGGTCGTTTTTGTTGTCTCCTGCTGGATAAAGCTGTTTCTTATGTTTTGTTGCCTCCTAAGGTCTCCTTAGGGTTATTGTCTGGCTTAGGACTGGAAACTATAGTTGAAATGATATCCCTAACGCTTAATAATTCTGCAAGTTAAGAAGCCTCTGGTTTTTCAACAGGTGCAATAATAAGCGAGGTTTCTGGCTCTTTAAGAGGTATTATAGCTGTTAAAGTCTCTGGTTCTGTGAGAGGTGCAGTCCTAAGCAGGGTGGTTCTAATCCTTAATAATATTGCCTTGGGTTTAGTTGCTAATAGTTTGAGAAGCCCTTTCTTCTTAGCCTTTTTCAGTGTTTGTTATGCTAGAATCAGCTCTTCCCTAAATTGTAAGTAATGTATAGGGACTAGGTTAACTGGTTATAGCAGTTCTAAGGTCTAGTAAATCTTTCCTTCACGGAATTTATAACTTCCTAAGCAGAAAAGGTCCTTAACCTTATTATTAGTGGTTACCGGTCTTCCTCTAGGACTAAGAGGGTTAGGATTTTACTTAAGGTATTTACAAAGCTCGTAAACACAATAAAGCCCAGGAGACGACGGAAGGGAGGAGATAGTGGAGGTCACACACGAGGGTAAGGCGAGGGCATTTGCAGAGAGGTTCTTCCCTCCATCCGCGGCTAGGGCTCTAGGACCAGAGGGAGAAAAGGGGATAAGATACTGCGGCAATAATTAGGTGGTCCCTGCGTTTATAGAGGAGGAAATTAGAGAGGTTATAAAGAATATAGTAAGTTAGAGAGCCCTAGGGCCAGACAAGCTGCCAACGGGTTTCCTTAAGCTATGCAGAGCAGCCCTAATATCGTGTTTAACACGCCTTGTAAACGCATGCTGCGGCTTAGGACACCATCCGGCCTCCTTCTGGCGTGCAAAGGTGGTAGTTCTACGTAAACCTGGGAAAACCCCTAAGGAGCTAGGCAGACCAGGGGGGTAGAGGCTGATATTATTGCTAAATACAATGGGCAAAGTGATTAAGGGAGCTATTATAAAGAGGATCACTACCGCAGCAGAGGAAGGCTATATACTGCCGGATATGCAGATAGGCAACAGGGCTAGCAGGTTGACGGAGGTAGTACTAAGCATGCTAAAAGAGGTCGTGAGGATAGCGTGGCACTATTGGGGGATAGCATCCTTACTATAGCTGGATATTACCGGGGCGTTCGACACTGTTAGCCACAAATAATTAATCCGTACTATAAGGGAGTTAGGACTGCTAGGGTGGATGGCTAGATAGGCAAAGGGTTTTACAACAAGAAGAAGAGTATAATTAGCGTTTAACGGACGTACCACTAAGGAAATCCAAGTCACTGCAGGGGTCCTGCAAGGGTCGCTAGCGTCCCCTATCCTCTTCCTGTTGTATATTACGCCACTATATTGAAGGCTGGCGGCAGCAGAATTAACACTAATGTTAGGGTTCTTAGATGATATAAACATCATAGTATATAGAAAAACAGCAGAGGAGACTAAAGTATAACTAAAAAGAGCCTGGAGAATATGTAAAGAGTGGTTGAAGGAGTACGGGCTAAGGTTTAACCCAGGGAAGAGCGAGCTGATATACTTTACAAGGAAGAGGCAGGTAATTATAACAATGATCTGACTTAAAAGTATAATAATATAACCGACGCAATCAGCGCGATTCCTAGGGGTTTGGATCCACCGGAAGCTTCGTTGGTTAATATATATAGAGAAGGTGAATGCTAAGCTGTTACAGCAGAAGTTAGTCCTTATAGCGCTAGCTGTGTTTATATAGGGATGCCGACTAGAATGTGCAAGATCCCTTTATACGCAGGTAATAAGAAGCATAATAGCATATAGAGCTGGGATATACTATACCCGTAGTAAGTCAGAGGGGGTAGCACGGGGGGTAGTAAAGGCATTTGTGAGGGAACAGAATAAATGCTTAAGGCGGGTTACAGGGGCGTATAAGGTAATGCTAGTAATACTCTTAGAGACAGAAGCAGCAGTGCTGCTAGTGGATCTGTACCTTAATTACATTAAGCGACGATTTTACTAAAGACTTAAGGACAGTGGCATAGGCAAGAAGATACAACAGGCATGCAATTTAATAGCATTACAGCTATAACGCCAAGGAAGAGGCCGCTGACGCAACCTCTACAAGGCGTTTTCTGACGCCCCCCCCCCCCTTCCTAGCAGCCTTATAGCTAGGCAGGAATTAGAGAGGGAGTGGGAAAAACAGTGGATACGGCAGAGGCATAAGGCTTGGGTAAGAAGAGGACAGGCGAAAGTAATAGCAGCAGATAAGGAACCTAATTTTAAGAGCATAAAGAAGATAGCACGGCTCTATAACAGCCTGCTTAAGCATGAATCTGCGGCCTTAGTGTAGCTTTAAACGGAAAAAATAGGGCTGAATGCCTTCCTATATAGCAGACAGGTGCCTGAGGTAATATTACTAATATGTTAGTGTTAGGGAGAAGACGAGGATATCTACTACCTTATCCTATCATGCCTGGAACATAACTATCTAAGGCCAATCCTGGCGATGCCTACGATAAGAGACTCAAGGGAACTTAGGGCGGCGTTAAATAATAAGAAGTTAGCACTGATTATCGCAAAGTGGGTGCTCTTAACTGGGCGACTCTAGCAGTATAGGTTGGTAGAGGAGCTTTGCAAGGCATGGTAGATACGTAATAGTAAGGCTAAGAAAGGGACTAGAGGTAACGGAAACAATAGAATAGAGGAGGAGGAGCCGGATTAGAAGGGAAGGTGCTTATAGAGGGTTTCTACTAACATACTAACCTCTTATACAAAGCACAACCATACTTCTGTCATTATTTGCAGTTCCGGGGGAACTGGCAGATACCTTATACTAATGGTTGAAAACAATAAAGACTCTATAGTAGAGGTTTAGCAGGAGCTATATAGAAGAATATGGGTTTTCTCCCCTATTTTAGGGTTTTTCCTGTATTAAGAAGTTAGTTGATGAACTAGATAGTGGCTCTAGCTACCTAGCGTACATGAATAATAATAATAAACACAATAAAGCTCTCCCTTAGTAATCGTTATAGTGCACGGTTAGTAGTTGTTTAATTCCTGGCGCTGACTTGTTAATTTAGATATAAGTTCTGTTAAATCCTTCTTACCTCTTAGCTTATAGCCTTGCTATAGGTAGTAAATCTAACGTTTTAGCACACTGCCTTGCTTATTAATAACAGCAACCCTGACTCTTTAGCTGTTACAGCCTTGCCGGTCAGGACCTAGCAATCTAGTAATTTAACTTAATACGTCTTGCTAACTAAAAGCAGCAAGTCCTTAATTTTTAGTCAAAACCTTGCACAAAGGACGCAAGCAATTACTACTAGTTATTACGTAGTGGGTTCGTCACGTAGTCAGTTAGAAGCAACCGTAAAGCTATCATTAATGTTATTATAAAGGGGTCATCAAACGCACCTGTATATACTACTATTGAGTCATATAGTCAAGTGCATTCTGTGTAAGTTGTTGTTATTCCTCGTCTCACTAGCTGCGTGACGAATCCGTCCTATATAGGTGGGGATCCGACATCGCGGATTATCCTGTAACATAAGTAGTATAAAAGCTATATATTTAAGTAGTATATTAATAGTAACCCTATTTAATAATATAATATTTAAAAGTTTAAAGCAAGCTAGTAGCAACAAGACCTCCCTAGCTATATATTTAAGCAGTATAAAAGCTATATATTTAATTAGTATAGTAATAATAACCCTATTTATTAATATAGTATTTAAGAGTTAGAGTAAGCTAGTAGTAAGAAGATCTCCCTAGCTATATATTTAAGTAGTATAAAAGCTATATATTTAAGTAGTATATTAATAGTAACCCTATTTAATAATATAGTATTTAAGAGTTTAAAGCAAGCTAGTAGTAAAAAAGACCTCCCTAGCTATATATTTAAGCAGTATAAGAGCT
>AFQZ01000248.1:0-56261 GCA_000222935.2 Aciculosporium take MAFF-241224 | reverse complement strand
CTTCTTACTACTAGCTTGCTCTAAACTCTTAAACACTACATTATTAAATAGGATTACTATTAATATACTACTTAAATGTACAGCTCTTATACTACTTAGATGCATAGCTAGGGAGGTCTTCTTACTACTAGCTTGCTCTAAACTCTTAAATACTATATTATTAAATAGGGTTACTATTAATATACTACTTAAATATACAGCTCTTATACTGCTTTCTCTTTATATCTCTTGTAGTAAGGCCTTTATACCTTAGGACACTATTATATATGCCACCTTATTAGCACTACTATTAATCTACTCCTTCTCTGTAAACTTATCTAAGAATATTAGCAGGTGTAACGACCGTGCCTCTGCCGTAGCTACTTTTAAGAAATGGTCTAGTTTTTATAATAGTCCGTTAGCTAGGTTTAACTTCCCTAGCCTATGCTTAATTATAAAATCATATAAATAAAGTTTATTTAATACTATAACCTATCTGCTAAAGAGCTTTAGTTTTATTACTAGGTATTTATAGTTTAAGTAATTAGTAACTACTTTTATTAAATATTGTAAGTAAGCTAGGTAATGCCTTTTTATGTAAAAAGCTTCTTATATAGCTAGTAGCTTAGTATTAGGTATTATATAGCAGAGTTTAGGACCTGACAACTTTTGTAATATATATGTAACTAGGTGCTAATTACCTAGTACTAATATTGCTAATACTATGCTAATAGTAAACACTAAGGCGTTTGTTTTAACTTAAAGGGGGGCTATTAGATTAAAATAAACCAGGACTAGTGCTTTTAAAAACTTTTATTTTAGTATCTTAAATACAGCTTATGTATTATAAGGTAGTTTAAAGGTTCCTCTAAACTCTCCCTTTAGAAGGTCTGTTAATAGGATAGCTATTTTGCTATATATTCTAATAAACCGTTAGTAGAACCCTGTAAACCCTAGGAAGATTTATATCTCTAGTACGCTGCTAGGTAGCGGCTATTCCACTACTGCCTTAATGCGTTCTAGTTCTATTTTAATACCCTTTAGTGTAATAATAAATCTAAGGAAGCTAACCCTTGTTATTAAGAATTTGCATTTATTAAGGTTTATATATAGCTTTACAATATGTAATCTCTATAGGACTAGTTTAACATGCCTCTTATACGCTGCTGCGTTACTACTATAGATTAGGATGTTATTTAAATAGATAATATATATCATATCTACTAGCTCTCTTCGTATAGCGTTAATATATTCTTAGAAGGTGGCGGGTGCGTTTACTAAGCTAAAAGGCATAACAAGATATTTAAAGTGACTATATTAGCATTAGAAAGCTGTCTTCCACTTATTGCCCTTACGGATACGTATCTAGTAGTAAGTATCTTTTAAGTTTAGCTTTGTACAGATTATTACTCTTCTTAATCTATCTAATAATTCTAATATAAGGGGAAGAGAGGCCTTATCCTTCTTAGTAACCCCATTAAGGCCTTTATAATCCACACAAAGGCATAGTTAGCCTCCATTTTTTAGCATAAATAAGATTAAAGCTCCTGCTGGACTTATTAATCTTCTTATCTAGCCTTTCTTTTGTATATCCGCTAAGTATTTATAGAGAACTTATAGCTCTTTCTCTATTAGGTTATAAATCAGTCCCTATAGTGGCGTTCCTCCTTTTATTAATTTTATTATATAAGTTTTCCCTTTTAAAGAGGGTAGCCTACTAGCTAACTCCTTTAAAAACACGTTTATAAATTCTTTATATTTTAGTAGGAGTGTCTTTATAATAACCTCTTTACTTGTTTTGTTTTTAACTAGCTCTTCTAGAAGACAGATAGTTATACTATATATTAGCTAAGAATTAGCATTATATCTGCTGCTTTCTTTGTATAGTAAATCTGCTGTAAGCTAGTAACTAGCTTTAGGCGTTCCCTTATTACCGGGTGTCTTTAATAACCTAATGCTTATAATAGTACTTTTGGCTTATAGTTTATAGCCTAGTCTATTCCTAGGATTAGTCCTTCTTTAGTATCTGCTATATAGCAGCGGAGTTAATAGAATTTTCTGTAACCTATACTATCTGTTATTTATACTACCCTATTAATAACACCCTGGTGCTTTAGTTCTGTTAGTAAGGCGCTCTTTAGCTTTGCCTTATTTACTTTTACCCTACTTTAGTTAGCCTTTAATAGTAAGTTTAGATATATTATTAAGTTTGTTGCTCCTAGGTTAAATAGTATGTTTACTGTTACCTAGCTTTCTTCTTACTATAGTTTTGTTCTTATCTTTATTTAAGAGTTATTAATTTTGTTCTTAGAGTCCTTAATTTAGCCTAGGGGTTTAACTATAATAATATATCCCTAAGCGCATGCTATAGTTACTAGTGTTATGTTTAAGTCTATAGCCTATGCTGCTTTTTTATAGTTACTATAGTGCAAACTTGTTATATGCCTATTTAAACCACATGTCTTGCAATTAGGTGCTCTATAATAAGGAGTAATATAGCTGTATTTTCTATATTTAAAACAAGAATAAAATCGCTAGCCTTAGGTTGTTTCTTTCTTACTGCTTATCCCCTGCTTATCCTCTAATAGCAATGTTAACCTAGCTTGTTTCCTATAGGGATAGGGTCTCTTATTATACTTCTTAGTAGCTACTTCTGCCTTATAACCTTGTTTAATAAGGTGTGCCTAAGACTTAGGGAACTCTTAGCTAAGGACCTGCTTCCTTATTACATGGTTTAAGCTATTAATAAATATATAAATTTAAATTCTCTTAGGAATGTCTTTAGGCAACTTCCTCTTTATCTTGCCCTAAATCTTAATAAATGCTGTAAATAGTTAATTGTCTTGTTGCTATAACTCTAGTAGTAACTTTATTGCTTTTAGGTAGCGTGTGTTCTTGTTTATTACTCTGTCCTTTAGCTATATAATAAAGTCCTTTTAGCTATAATTATTAAAGTCTATAATACTATCCGTGGCTATATACCTATTTTATTATTACTTTGCTTCCTTTGCTAAGTAGCTACTAGTATAGGCAACCTTAGTTAAGTCGTCTGTAAAGGTTGCTTTATTTATAATAAAAGCCACGTTTAGGTCTATAAGGAAGGATTGTAAGTTTTTATAGCTATCTTCCTTATAAACTAGAGCTTTTAATTATGTTTTTATAAGGCTATGTTGTAGGTAAGTCGCTATTAATTAGTTGCCTAGAGTATCTGTCTAGGGAGAAGCAGTTAAATTAGGCTTCTTTAGTATAGTTACTAAGGGGTTTATTAAGTCCTGCTAAATTTTCTTAAGTTATGCATGCTTCTAAATAAGGTATATCTTCCTTATAGCTTCCTTAAGTTCTTAATCTAACTTATCTTCCTTATTAGCTTATATATTAATATCTTAGATTTAGATACACTAGGGTTTAGGCTAATAATGCTAATTACTTATAGCGCTATTAAGGTAAGTTTATCTTATTCCTATAGGTTCTCCTGTTTTACTCTTTAATATAAGTATAGGGGGTTTTAGCTATAGTGTAATATCTTATGCTATAGTAATGCCAGAGCTGCTTCTGTTTCTGTTAAATTTATCTAATGCCCGCGCAGTTGCTGTGTTAATGCGGCTGCTTACTTGTGTGTTTATTCTTTAGGTTAATATCTTTATTAAGCTAACAGTTTATTATCCCTATAGGAAAAAGCAAATATTCTGTTATAGTTAGAGGTCTACTAGTAGAGTAAAGGCTGTAGTTAAGCGTATTTATAGCTAAATAGCTATAGGTAGGGTTAGTAATGTAAATGCTATATTCACTAGCCTTTTTATCTCTCTATAAGGTCTGTCCCCCTATATACCTATGCGTAGCTAGGGCGCGGCTCGCCCTAGTGGGTCTCCGTACTCTTACGCTCTTGTCTCGTGACTCTCCTGACATTTAAATATAATAAAGGGTGACATATTTAAAATAAAGCTAATACCTTATAATAAAAGGCCTATATGCCTTTTATTAGTAGACTGAAAATCATGATTTCGTTGGGTTTTTTAGCTTTTTAATAAGGAGGGAAATACCCTATTTACAACTATTAAGGGCTTTTTTAGGTCACTTTATAATACCTATAATAGGTATCCCTTACGTTTTTACTTTAATAGAGGTACTGAGATATCAGGGGACCTACAGCAGTAGCTAGCTGCTAAAGGTACTATATTTTTAACCTCTAGCCCCTATTAGCACAAGCAAAACGGCTTAGCAGAATGCTCTATAAGGGTGCTTTTAGAGAGGTTACGGGCAACCATATAGTGGTTAAATTTACCACATTATTTATAGTGTTTTATACTGCCTAAAGTCCTTAACCTTATTAATAGTACTGCTATTTCTAATAGGGAACTTCCCCCTAAGCAGCTACTATTACAGGACTTAAATTTAGACTAGAAACTAGCTTATAAGCCTAATTATAAGGCTTATAAAGCTATTGGGTCTTATTGTAAGGTTTTAATCCCTTTAGAATAAAGGTTTAAGGCAGTAAAACTAGCTGCTAAGATAATCCTAGTAAGGTTATTAGCTACCCTAGGCTCTAATACTTACCAGGTTTATATACCTTCTAAAAACACGGTTTAAAAAACAAGCCACTTGCAAATTATAGAAGATATAGGGTCTATATCCGAAGGTCTTTAGCAAAAGCTCTTAAAACCTCCTAATTTAACAGAGGGGGAAAATCCTAATATGGAGCTTTTTAAAGCCCCTTTACGGGGCTTTCCGGAAAATATACCCTTGGATGATTTGGAATACCCTATATCTCAAAATAGGGTCCCTATAACAGAAGGGACGACTGAGGCCACTAAAGCCCCTAGACCTTTAGAGGGGGAAATAGCTACCGCGACCCCTGGATCAACCGCCATAGAAATCGAAGCTCCAGGACCTTCAGCACCTTTAGAAGACCCAATGGACCTAGATATAGCAGCCTTTATTAATAATATCTGCTATAAGGTTAAAAACAATATTACTTCTAAACCTAATAGCTAGAAACAGGCCCTTACTAGCCCTAAAAGTAATAACTAAAAAGAAGCTATATTTAGTGAATTTTAGCAGCTAATTCTCGCTAATACTTTTACCTTTATACCTATTTTTAACCTTTCTAAGGAAAGAAAGGTATTAAAGAATAGGTTAGTTCTTAAAGTTAAAAAAGATAAAAATAATAACCCTATTAAGTATAAAGCAAGGTTAGTAGTTAAGGGCTTTATACAAATTTAAGGTCTAGATTATTTAAAGACTTTTGCTTTTACTAGTATACCTCCTACCTAGAGAATTATACTAGCTTTAGCTATGGTTTTAAACCTAGAAATCGAGTAAATTGATTTTATTAGGACCTTTCTAAATAGATACCTTAAGGAAGATATTTATATTTAACTTCTAGAAGGATTCCATAAATTTGCTAAGTCCTGGCTAAGTTTAGCTAAAAAACTGGCTAACTTAGGCTATAACCCTTCTTATAAAAACCTTATTATTAAGCTTAATAAGGCTCTTTATAGGTTAAAATAATTCCCTAGAGAATGGCAAACAGTCTTAAAAAACCTTCTTAAGACTAAGGGATTTAAATCCCTTATCTCGGATTTAGCAGTCTTTTATAATTAACATATTAAGGCCTTTATTATTATATATGTTAATAACTGCCTTCTAATAGGGCCGAATCTTAGCTATATTTAGCAGCTAAAGAAGGACTTTTATAAAGTCTACCCTATAGAAGATTGAGGGCTAGCAGCATTTTTTCTTAGAGTTTAAATTTATTAAGACAGGCTAAATAAAACTCTTTATATACACTAAAATCAGTATATTAAAAAGGTTATTTAGGCCTTTAACCTTTAAGATGCTAAGCCCCTCTTAGTGCCCTTATAACCTAATTTAACTAGGTTAGGGCCCTTTGAATTAAAGGCTTTAAAACCTCTTAATTCCTTAGACCATAAGCTATATTAAAGAATAATAAGTACTATTATGTACTTATTATAACAAACCAGACCTGATATAAGCTTTGCAGTCTAATTCCTTTCTTAGCAGCTATAAAAGCCTTATAAACCCTACTTAATTACAGTAAAAGGGGTTATTAAGTACCTAAAAGGTACTACCTTAGCTATAGCTTATAGAGGAAATCCTAGCCTTAATAAGGGCTTTAAGTCATAGTAATAATATTAACCTATTAGATATTATAATAATGACTTTACTAGTAATAAGGCCACTAGCAAATCCACCTATAGATATCTTTTTACCCTTACTAATAGCCCTATTAGCTAGAAGACTAAAAAGTCTTTAACTATAGCCCTTTCTACTCTAAAAGCTAAAACTAATAGCCTAGTTAAAGCTATAAGGAAATTACAATAGATTTAAGGGCTTTATTAAGAGCTTAATATTTCTTTAGCTATTCCTAGCTAGTTATATTATAATAATTAAGGCACTATAACTATAGCTTATAACCCTGCCTTATATAGTTATATAAAGCATACTTTATTAAAGTATTACTATGCTAGGGAAAAGGTTTTAAAGGGTCTAGCTAAGCTAGAATATCTAAATACTAGGGTTATGCCTGCTAATAGGCTTACTAAAGCCCTAACTAATTCTCTTTATTAACGATTTTTACAGCTACTTAGATTAGAATTTTTTTCTTCCTAGTTAGCTAATTCTTTTACTTATTAGCTTATGTTTAGAGCTAATTAGCCTTAAGAGGGGGTGTTAAGCTTTATAGTGCATTTTACTATTAAAGCTTATAGGCAAGGCTAGATTACCTGGCCTCTTAAAGGTTATTAATTAACCTTCTGGATTACTAGAAATCTAGGGTGCTTATATAAGCATATTTAAGTTCATTAGGAAGCCCCTTTCTAGAGGATTCTAATAGTATCTAAATATACCCTAAATAGGAAGAAACTAGGGAGATACGCCCTGTAGAGTTATGTGGAATTCTATAGAAGCAGGATAACATATGCTCTAGTGGGTCTTAGTAGGTTAATTAGAAATTAACTACTTCCTTTCCTTTTTATTTTATTCTTTTTTATGTTTACTATGCCTAATTAGGCTAGTAACTTATAGTGGGTATAGCCCTACTTTTCTTTTATTCTCTATATATATAAAGAGGCTTTCCCTCCCTACCTTAAATAGATTTTCTTAACCTTAATAATAATAATACCAGCATTAGTAATACGATCCTTTTAATATATTTTACCTTGCACCTTTTTTGTTATTATTCCCTGCTCTCTTTTAGAGCTTATATTATAAGCTATATACCCTATAGCTTATAAGCAAGACCTTTGTTTGTTATACTTACTTATTAAGTAAGAGACTTTTAATACTGCTGTGGGATAGTATTAGGTATAATTAGGCATGCCTTCTTATATCTAGCTATACCTAACAATACTTATATAAAGAATAAAAGGGATATGCCATATTAACTAGGAATTATAAGTTATATACAAAATGCATGCACTCTAATTAGCTAGATTATAGGTTATGTAACCTGGGGCTGTACCGTAGCTATAATACCACATCTTTATATTATAGCTTGCTTCTCTCCCCTATTAAAAGATATAAATGAATTAATTATTAAACCCCCCCCCTTATAGTTTGCTATAGTATCCCTATAACCTATGTATTACTAATATAATATCTTATTTCTAAATTTTTATTAAGAAAAGCATATTATTATTAAACTAAATTAGGTTAAATAATAACCTAAAAAAAAATTTAATAATTTTTTTATTTGCTTTAAGTAAAAGCTAGTTTTAATAAGTAAATACTATTAAGCAGAATTAATTAAACTATTTAAACTATATATAGCTTTAAATAAGGAAATATAATACTACTATGTAAAATATAATATCCCTTATATAAACTACTTTTAAGTAATAAAAAAATTATAAAATATTACTCTTAATCTTAAATCTTATAAGATAAAAAAACACTTAAAGGCTTAATACTATATAATAACTAAATCCTCTTTAGCTATATTTTAAAATATAAAAAGTAATATAAAAATAATAGGTATAAACATTATATTCTCTTTTAAGCAAAAAAAAACACATGCTAAGTAAGTTTTAGCAAAGGAAATATAATCGTAATATAATAATAAATAGTACTTATACTATAAAAACACTAAATATTAATTAAAGGCATACTACCTTCTCCCTATATATCCTTTAAAAACTAATATTGATGGTTTCACAGGGCACGATATGCTGCAGCAATAACGCGGGGGGGGGGGTAATAAAGGTCTGATTTCTATATTCTTGTAATTATCTAAAGGGAAAAGAGGGGGACAATGCAGAAGTATAGTGTTATGGCTATAGTACTGCCCTAGGTTATATAACATAGTAATCCAGCTAATTAGGGCACATGCATTGTGCATATAACCTATAATTCCCGGTTACTATTATGTATTCCTTCTATCCTTAAGACGAGCAATTCCAATACTCGCAAACTCTCTCTTTATTAAAAAAGAGGAATTGCTCCAAAATACGTAAAAAATCCGTAAAAATCAACAAATAAGCAAAAATTAATAACGTTACAATACATAAGAAATATTACCTAAATAAATGACTTTTCCCTAGTCTAGAGCATCCTTAAAGTCCCTTAATTAATCGCATTCGGATTTATTAAATTTAAACTCTTTATTACGCACTTAAGCAGCTTTGGCTTTAACGCTTAATACCGGTCTCTTTACCTAACCTTCCACTTAAATCCAAGCCTTATTCTTAGTTATAAAGGTCTTAAGGCTTCTATTTAGGGAAGCCTTTATTATTGCATTAGTAAGGTTATTATAGCGATTTATCCATCGGATTTCCGCGATTTCCCTTCGCTTATATGACTGTTACAACGCCATAATGTTAATTATAAGCCTTTTCTCCTTTGTAATGCCTAATTTAATAATATACTTATATAATAAAAAAGAGTTAGTGTATATTACAATTAGGATGTTCGGCTTATTTAATCAATTAGTAATAATCCTTAAAGTTATACTTATTATATAAGTAATATCAACTCCTTAGACTATTCTATACAGCTCTAATGCTAAGGCGCTTTTTATGACTCTTTTAGATTTTATAAAGCTGTAGGTCACGATATTGCCTATAAGCGTAAATTCAAAGGCGTTAACATTCTTTTCCTTATTTGTAAGAATAATCACGTAGCTAAGTTGCAAGCTAAGGTCTTTATTATTAGCAAAAGAGCCATTAATAAAAACATAAAGGGAGGTATTTTCTAGTAAGAGAGGCATATAGCAAAGTCTATAAGTCTAATTGTTAATTTGCCACTTAAGCCTCTTATTAAGCTTTATTATATGATTAGGTTCTGGTTGTTAACTTGAGGCAGTAACAGAAAGATCGTAAGAGTCTTCGAGTTAGCAGATAAGAGTAATGTATATACCTCGAGCCCTCTGCTTAACATATTAAGCTTAATTATCCTAGTTAACTTCTAATAACTTTTTTCCTTATGCCTTTTATTATAAGAAGAAGGTGTTATTATCGGCTTTGCTTAAAATGCAATCATTAAACATCAACGGTGTTGATTTCTCTAGGTGTTGCTTTAGCTTTGCAAGAAATCTGGCATTTTTCAACTTAACTTCTTTACAATCAAAGAATTCAGTATTGCTAAGGCCTAACATATCATTGGTTTACATTCTAATAAGTCTAAAATAAGAGCTTTCCTTTAAAAAAATAAGTAGACATAAGTTATAGATAGAAGTAATTATCTAAAGCTTCTAACAATAATAATTAAAATATATTGACTATTAATGCGTGCCTGCTTTTGTGATTCTATAAAGCAGCTTTATTACAACCATAATAACATCTAGTGGGTAGAGGTGTGTAATTTATGCTAAAAGCTTTATAAGGATTATACAATTAAGCTTCGTCTATAACTGCACGTATGCTTAGGTAATATCCCTTAACCAAGCCGTAATGCCTTCTCTTTTTAATAATAGAGTAAGAGCAATGATAAGCCTCTGGCTAGCTCTTTAAATCATTAGGGACTGTGTAAGGATAACCTCTTTCCTACGGTCGCTATGGCCTTAAATAACACATTACGATTTTTTATATAGGGAATTAGTTACTTTGCCCTTAATCTTATACACTATTTATAAACTAAAGAGTCTCTTGCTTCTATGCTTTTAAGGGTTAAATTAAATAAATTTAAACATATTTCTTACTAGTAAAGTGTTAATCTTAGCCTTGTTAGAGAGTTTAAATGGTTCTCCAGGCGTGGTTATCTTTCCTTGTGCGCAGAGGTTAATTATAAGTTAAAAATCTGCCTTTTCTTTCTCTATAAGGAAAGCTTCTAGTTAAGGGTATTTCTAAGGTCTTCCACGGCCTCTTTATGTTGGATTCATAGGGTTATTAGGGGGAGTCTTATGAATAATTTTGTTAGGGGGAGTCTTGTAAACAATTTCGTTAATCTCAGCGTTTTTCTGGTCTGGGTTGTTTAGGTATAAGCCTTGCCCTTCTTAGGAAGTTAAAGCTATTCACATAGCTTCCTTATATTAAGCTTAGTTATCCTTATAAGAAGTCTTTGCTTCTGGCAAAGTAATATATAGCTTAATAACCATTGATTAAAACTTTATAAGGCCATAAGGCATTTTAATAATATAAGTCTTTTCTTCTATTAAAAAAAGCTTATATAGGCCAGTCTATTTACCTTTCTTATAATAAACTTATACACTAGAGTTTAAAGGGAGATTATATATTAGTAAGGTTATTAGGCTATTTTAAGTATTAAGGGCATTATTAACTTAATGCCTTATAAGACTATACCTTGCTTTATCTATTGCCTTTTAAAGTATCTTAGCTCTCTAAGCAACTTTAAGGCTTAGGGGAGAATTATTCGTTATCCTTAAATATATTCTAAAGACTAAGAGGGTTAGAATAAGGCTATTTAGGCCGGCGGAGTCGTTAACTGCTTTAACAGCTATCTAAAGCATTTACTCTTTTAAGAGAAGACTATAAGCTTTAGTCTTAATAATATTATACACTCTTTAAAGAGGGGCGTAATATTGCTTAAGTTTTCCAATACTATTGTGTACTTTAATAGGGACTTTGTTAATATTAATTAACAATAGTCAAGCTAAATGCCTGAATTTGCTAGAAGCAAAGTTTCTTCTAGCATTATGGACTATTCAGTCTAGGGGACCAAGATATATATTAATCTAATATTTCTTAAGGGCGTTCCAGATATCTTAAGCTTTCTGTTATTAGGGTCTAAGAAAGCAAGCAGCTTAAAATAAAGTTACTAAGTTAATAACATAAAGAACAGGCTTTTTATTAATTTACATAATATTAATAAGGACCTTATAATTAAATTTAAGATTATCTTTAAGGGTAGACTTAAATCTACTAGGAGCCTTAGCATTTATCTGACATTAGTAGTAGGCGTGCGTAATCCTTCCTATGTTAGCTCTATTAAAATCTTTACCAGCCTTAGCAAGAAGGTTGTGTAGTCGGTTGATTAAAGGGTAGCTAAATTAATAATAAAGTTAGTGAATTTCTACTTTTAAGAGCATAAAGATAGCAGGTTCTTAGGAACTAATTATCTACTAAGAATATCCTTATTTTTTAATAATAAGTACTTTCTTTTCTCTTTAAACAAGGAGGTTCTTAAGATTATTAAGCTTAACACCCATTTTATCCATATCTATAATAAAATATAGGAAAGGCATAGCACTATTAAGAATATAAAAAGAAATCATACTAAAGATTATAGGAAGCTTTAAAATGCCATTTAAGGTTATACTTCTAGCATTAAAGTTGATAGTTCTTTGGTTAGAAGAAGGCTTAATCTTAAGGTCTGTTATAAGGCGTATTAAGGCTTTAACTTAACCTTAGCCAGTAGTTAAAATTCCGGCTGCTCTAGTATCTAGGAGGATACCATAAAACGTTTCCATAGTATATTGTAAATCCACAAGAAATACCTGCTTTTGTATGGTTTTATTAGTATTGCGGTCGTAAGGGTCTTTAATAAATAATGCATGTTTAAAGGCGTTATCTTGTAGGAAATTCACGGTTAAAGCAGAAAAAAGAGGGGAATTAGGTGCTTATATAAAGAAAGTTATAAATGTAAGGGTTTCTTATACTTCTTTATTGCTTTATACCTTTTCTTCTTTAGAGGCGATAAATGCTGTATTTTAGGCAGCCTTTTTGTGTTTATTCTTATCCCTGCTGTCCAGGGGTAATAACTCTTTGTCTTTACCTTTAAATGCTTATAAGAATACGTAAAATTAGCATTCAGAAGGAGGGGATTTATGCCTTTAGTTACTTTACTAAGTTTCCTTTACTTTCTTTTATTTAGAGATAAGATAGTTAGTTAACTAATATTCTTCTTTATAATAAATAAAGCATTTCTTAGATCTAGCTTTATTTTAGGGTTAGGAAGCTTATAAATATTATTAGTTAGTAAACAAGACTATATTAGTGCTTAGGGTAGTGTTTTAAGGTTAATACTTACTTTCTCTTATAATCCATTAGCTTGTAAATGATTTTAAAACAGGTTTTATTATATCTTTTGTTATAAGGCAGCAGCAAATCATACTAACTATGCCTTTATAGGTATTGGTTCGGATGTAGGTTATCTGGTTGAATTTGGGGCTATCTTAAACAGATATTTCCAGTTAGCACCTAAGGATTATATCTTTCTTAAAGGGGGGGTAAAGACTATTAAATAGGTCTAAGAGCTGTTAAATCATTAATTTTAAATATTTAAGTTTAGTCTTTATTAGATTTTTAGCAGTAATATAATAAAACTTTATTTCTTAAAATTATATTTAGTAGAATTTTTAATTTTCTTTAGTCTTAAAGTTTTCCTTTATTTGCTTAGTTATTATATTAAATAAAATAAGTCTTCTACTAAATTTCTTAAGGTAATACTTATAGGCATTGCCTATAAGCATTATTAATAGTGTAAATAGGTATAACTTAGGTGAAATTTCTTATACTATGTAGATATCCTTAAAGATTAGGACTTTAGGATATATAAAGTTAAAAAGTGCTTTAAAATACTTGTTTTCCTTATTATAAACTCTAGTAAGGGAGTTTAAGGCTTTTTGGTCTATATTAGTGATTTCTTTTAATATAGTTTATTGTTTTAAGGGAGAGGGAATTGTTATTTTTATTATTATTTCTTTAGTAGGAGGGTTAGGAGGGTTAGGGGGAGGTAAGGTTATTATTAATATTAATGTATTAATAGTGTTGTTTCCTGTTGGGAGCTTTCCATTAGGAAAGAAAATAGAATTATTTATACTAACTAAATTAGTGAGTATATAGTTAATTAGTCTTTGTAATCCTTCTTGCATGTTAATTTCTTAATCTTGAAGAATATCTCGAAGTACTTGTTGGACCTTAGGGGTAATCTTCTTGAAAATATCGGCATTTTATTCTTTAAAGTCTTCTTAATATATAAACAGAAACCTAGTACCTTACTAGTTACTAGATTTATACTAGTTAATAGAGTAGGTAAATTTATTATAAAGTTTGGAAGTTATAGCTTTTTTAGGGTTAATTTATTTATTAGCTTTAGCCCATTTCTCTGTAAAGTAGTTAAAATACTTTTAGAGTTTTACAGGAAGGGAGTCTTAAATAGGTTAATTAGCTCTAGTAGTAGAAGTTAAAGCTATTTTTAGTGTTTTTTCTGTAATAAATAGCAAAGAAGATACTTTAATTATAGACTAGTAGCAAATTGATAATAAAGGGTAAATTCCACAAAGAAACTTCTTAATAATTATAAATAAGTAGCAAAAGTTAATAATAATAGAAAAAGTTGCTTTTAGGTAGCATAAATAACGGATTCTGCGTAATTAAGTAAATAAGTGCGTTATATTAGAAGTTTGTCTCTTCTGTTAATTCCTAGCTAATCTATGGTTATAACAACCACTGATTAATAATGGTTTCACAGGGCACAATATGCTGCAGCAATAACGCGGGGGGGGGGTAATAAAGGTCTAATTTCTATATTCTTGTAATTATCTAAAGGGAAAAGAGGGGGACGATGCAGAAGTATGATGTTGTAGCTATAGTACTGCCCTAGGTCATATGACATAGTAATCCAGCTAATTAGGGCACGCGTATTGTGCATATGACCCACAATTCCCGGTTACTATCGTATATCCCTTCCATCCTTAAGACGAGCGATTCCAACAAATATATATATAGTTAATATAACTGTCGGAATCGCTCGTATGGATGATGGAAGGGATACGCCGCATTGACCAGGAATTGTGGGTTGCACACAGAATGCACGCACCTTGATTGGCTGGATCACAGGTTATGTGACCTGGGGCCGTACCATGGCCATAACACCACACCTCTGTATCGTAGCCTGCTTCTTCCCCTCTTTTAGATATATAGATGAATTGATTATTGAACCCCCCCCCCACGGTTGTGCTGCAGCATACCTATAACCTGAGCGTTCCCAATACTGATCAGTGGTTGCTAATAACTATAGATTTATTAGGTTACACCCAGAAGAGACTCGTCCAAACGCTTTTACTCTATATAACTACAAGAAATTCCAATGTTATGCTAACTAAAGGATTATTTCTTTAATCGTCGATTATTAAATTATTTATAATTATAAGAAGACTTAACTCTTGTGGATCTTCTCCCTTATTGTTAACTGTTACTTGTCTATAATTGAAACTAGATCTTTACTGTCATTCACAGAGAATTAACCAACGCCAACTGCTTTAATCAGTACTGAACACAAAGCCTAAAACACCAAAATGTCTTTAAGCTAAGGAAAAATAGATGATTTTAATGAATAACTCCAAAAGGATGTCTATAGAAGAGAACTTCTAAAGAGCACCCTACCCTGAAAACTTCACAAGCACTATCTAATTCTATCCTTTAATTGGACTAAGTTAGTTAACAATATTGATGTTAATACAGCTACTGAACAACAGATTAATGACCGTATTGTATATATGATTAACTACTACATTCTTAACGAAGGAAAAGGGCACAATCTCCTTATTAACTTCTAGCGAGATTATGAAAATTAGACAAAGGATACTTTTAATAAAATTAATAACAACCTTAAGTATACCCTTTGTGATTACCTTAATGACAATGGTGTCGAAACAGCCAGAGGATTGAGATCAAATGTCTCTAAAGATCTTGTTAATATCTTAAATATTGACCCTAACATGGAATATAAGCCTTTACTAGATAAAGCAATTAGGAAAGGAAAAGAAGCTTAACAACTAGAACTTTCTAATAATAAGGATTCTTATTATAATAAAGATTTTTATTTAACTGCAGACCCTTAACCAGAACTACAAGCCCTGACTAGAACACTTTCTGACAGCAATCGAAAAGCCCTTAATACTCTTAAGAGACTTTACTAGAAAGAAGAATAATATTCTGGAGAAGTGTATGACTTTATTAACAAGAAGTTACTATATTTTAAAGAGAAATGTTCTTAAGCAGGAGTTTCCCTTTTCCTTTACCTAAAAGCCTTCCCTATTATGCTTTAAGGGAAAGCCTATACATACTTCCTTAAATACTTTAGAGCAAAGATAATTCTATTTAAAGAAATAACTCGGAACATTAGGAATCACTTTAAAACACCTGAAAATCAAAGCTTTTACAAATCACAATTTGCCGATTTATGCCTTCGCTACATTATTATAGAACATTTAATAAAGAATAAGTCAGAATACTTAGAAATTCTTCTCGACCGACTTACGAAGATATTCAATGGCCTTTATAACCCTCTTGAACAAGATATAATTCTTCTTCATTAAGTACAATAAGCAATAGAAAATGATAATGATTTCTATAATGCTAAATTCAGGAATGTGCCAACCTTTGAAGGATTTGTTGGTGATCTTCGAAATTGCCTCTCAGCAATGGACATACTACTAACCTCTATAAGTCAGTTACTAATAACTACTAATAACAATTTGACTGCCCTTATCGCCCGGTCCACAGACTAAAACACCAACATAGTGATGTTTACAGACCGACGCTATTCACGAGCTATATATTGTGAAAAACCTTAAGCCAGAGCGAGCTTAAAGAAATGCTTTATCTACTATAAAGAAGGATGCTAGTTAACTAACCATCCTGCCTCTAAGCAGAAGAAAGCAAAAGTAACTTAGTGGAATAATAGAAAACACCAAAAACCACCCTCTAAACGCTAATACTATGCATTCCTACAGGCCTATAAAGGCAAAATGGCCTAACTTACTGCTACTAATAATAGTAGTAAGGACGAACACGAAAAAGCCGCTTAAAACGCCGCTTTCCTTACTACTAATGAAAAAGAGAAACCAGACGACAAAGAGGCTTGTAATACTCTCTCCTTCACAATATTCTTTACATAAGCACTAAATCCCCTACTCTTTTCCTAATCAACCGTAAACTTCTTGCAGGATAATGCTTTTAAACATACCTTATTTCTTAAAGACCCCTATAACCACGATACTAATGAACAACCTTAACAACACGTGTATCTTATGGATACGAGATATGCAGCAGATACATTTCATGGTATACTCCCGGATATAGGAGCATTAGGAATTTCAACTGCTGGCTAAGGCTAAGTCAACGCTCTAATGAAAATCATGAAGAACCTTACAATTAAGCATTCCTCTAACCAAAGGACTATTACCTTTAGAGCCGGTACTGCGACTTCAACTGGTATTTTGAAGCTTCTGACGATTTTTGGCACAATACCTTTCTATGTGCTTAATAGTGCCACACTGTTTTTATATTCTATTACAGACATGGATAGAATGGGTGTCAAACTTGACAATCTTAAGAATCTTTTAATCTAAGGAGATAAAAAGGTACCTATTATTAGGAAATAGGGATATCCTTAGTGGACAGCCAGTTCTCAAGAACCTGCCATCTTTATGCTTTCTGAAGCCGAAATCCGTTAACTTTATTGCCAATTTAGTCATCCGTTAATCAACCAATTGAATAACCTTCTCGCCAGGGCTGGTGAAGAATTCAATAAGGCTAATATAGGGAAAATCACGCATGCTTGCCATTAATGCCAGATGAACGCAAAAGCTCTAAGTAGATTTAAATTCACTCTTAAAGACGATATTGAATTTAACTACGAGGTCCTCGTTAATATCATGCAAATTGACAAGAAGCCGGTCCTACACATTATAGATTCGGCAATATCATTTTAAGCTGCCCGCTTTCTTGCACCTTAACAACAGAAAGCTTAAGATATCTGGAATACCCTTAAAGAGTGCTGGATTAACACATATCTTAGACCCCTAGACTGGATAGTCTATGATGCCAGAAGAAACTTCGCTTCTAGCGAATTCAGGCATTTAGCTCGACTATTGTTAATTAATATTGATGAAGTCCCCGTTAAGGCTCACAATAGCATCGAAAAACTTGAGCAATATCATGCCCCTCTTCGCAGAGCATATAATATTATTAAGACCAAAGCTGACGGTCTTCTCTTAAAAGAGCAGATACTTCAAATGGCTGTTAAAGCAGTTAATGACTCTGCCGGTCTAAATGGTCTTATTCCCACCCTTCTAGTCTTTAGAACCTATCTAAGGATAACGAATAATTCCCTCCCAAGCTTTACAGTTGCCTAAAGAGCTAAGATACTTTGAAAAGCAATAGATAAAGCAAGACGTAGTCTTGCGAGACGCTAAGTCCACGATGCTCTTAATACCCACAACGGCCTAATAACCCTGCCTATACACACTCTTCCTTTAAATTCCGATGTACAAGTTTATTGTGAAAAAGGCGGATGGACTGGCCCCTATAAGCTTCTCTTAATAGAAGGAGAGACTTGCATTATTAAGATGCCTTATGGCCCTACGAAGTTTCGGTCTACAGTTATTAAACCATATATAACCTCACCAGAGGTGGAATCTTCTTACGAGAAAGACCCGGTTTACGAGGAAGACCTGGTTTAAGGTGATGAAAATCACGAAAACCCCCTGGATAACCTAATAACTCCACTATGAAGAGGATGTGGAAGACCCTGGAAACACCCTTAAGCAGAGGCTTTTCTTACTGAGAAAGAAAAGGCCGATTTTTAACTTGTAATTGACCTCTATGTACAAGGAAAAATCAATATACCCAGAGAACCTTTCAAACTCTCTAACAAAGCAGAGATTAATGCTTTGCTAGTAAGGAATGTGTTCGAATTTATGAAATTCGACCTGCAAAGGCATAGAGGTAAAAGACTCTTTAGCTTACGGATAGTAAGAGAAGTTAAAGGCAAGGCAACTAACTCCCTGTATGAAAAGTCACGATGTGTCATCCAAGGCCATAGCGACCGTGGGAAAGAGGTTATTCTCATGCAGTCCCCAATGATTCAGAGAGCTAGTCAAAGGCTCATTGTTGCCCTTGCTCCCTTATTGAAAAAGAAAGGCATTACGGTTTGGCTAAGGGATATTACCTAAGCATATGTGCAGTCACAGACGAAGCTAAATCGTACAATTCTTGTGAAGCTTCTAGTATAAATTGCATACCTTTACCCGCCAGATGTCATTATGGTCGTGATTAAGCCGCTATACGGAATAGCAGAGGCTGGCATATATTGGTGGTCGACGTATTTCAATCATTATTATCAGAGACTACAGATAATAACCTCTATATATGACCCTTATCTTCTTATTTCTTCTAGCAAAAGCTTGTGTTTTGGAATCATTAGAATGCAGACTGATGATACCTTGGGACTTAGCAATACTAAGTTTTTTAATTGCGAAGAGGTTGAGTTGAAAAACGCTAAATTCCTTGCGAAGCTAAAAGAGAGGTTGACGATTTTAACACCGTTGATGTTCAATGGTTGTATTTTGAGCGAAGTTGACGATAATACCTTCTTTTTGCAATAAAAGGAATAAGGAAGGAAGCTATTACAAGTTAATAACCCGACCGACCGAGCGAAATATGTTGAACAGCGAGCACAAGGAGCGTACATTGCTCTGATATGTTAACCAGAAGCATCTTACGATCTTTCTGTTGCTGCCCAAGTCTAATATTTAGGATCTGACGATGTTTTGAGGCTTAATAAAAGACTTTAATGGCAAATCGATAATTAAGACCGTGGACTTCGATATATATCTCTCTCACTAGAAAACGCTGCTCTTTATGTCTTTATTAATAGTTCTTTCGTAAACAATAAAGACCTTAGCTCTTAACTAGGCTATATAATTATCCTAGGCAATAAAAGGAAGGATGACGATACCTCTGAATTCACCCTTAGAGGAAATATCATAACATATAGCTTAACAAAATCTAAAAGAGTCATAAGAAGTGCATTAGCTTCCGAGCTATATGGGATGGTTTAAGGTGTTAACATTACCTATGTAATAAGCACTACTCTGAATATTATCACCGACTGATTAAACAAGCTAAAGATTCTAACAATAATATACACTAACTCTTTCTCGCTATATAAATGCATTATTAAGCTAGGGACGACAAAGGAAAAGAGGCTAATGATTAATATTATAGCTTTACGGCAGTCATATAAGAGGAGGGAAGTGGCTGAGATACGCTGGATTAATGGCAATAATAATCCTGCGGATGCGATAACAAAAGCTTCACCAAATAAAGCTCTTGAGACCTTTATAACGAAGAATGAAGCCTGAATCCGTGTGGAAGGATAGGTCAAAAGACCTGTTGCGAGAATTGCCGCGGGAGCCGCTGCCGGAGCCGCTAAAGAATGAAAAAGTCCTAATTCCTCACCAAATCTAACGACAAATTAAGCGCCCGATAAAGAGCTTAAATTCGATGAATTCAAACGCGATTATAAGCGCCCAATTTGGTAGGATTAAACGCGGGAATTACACTCTTTGGCCCCCCCCCCCCTATAACACTCTTTGCCTCCACAACCATTCGGCCTGGACCAACAAAAGTCATTCATTTGAAGGATGTTTTTCGCTTTATTACTTGTTTGTTGATATCTGATTATTTGGGGCGTTTTATGCATTTTTTTTGGAGCGATTTCTCTTCTTCTTCAATAGAGAGAGAATTTGCGAGTGTTGGAATCGCTCGTATGGATAATAGAAGGGATACGCCGCATTAACCAGGAATTATGGGTTACACACAGAATGCACGCACCTTGATTGGCTGGATCACAGGTTATATAACCTGGGGCCGTACCGTGGCCACAACACCACACCTTCGCATCGTAGCCTGCTTCTTCCCCTCTTTTAGATATATAGATGAATTGATTATTAAACCCCCCCCCCACGGTTGTGCTGCAGCATACCTGTAACCTGAGCGTTCCCAACAATAACTATACCCTAAGTTAGGTCTAAAGTTAAAAATAACTTAAAAAAAGATAGCCCTTAAGCTTAAGGCTTAGTAAGGAAGAAAAAAATAGTAGTTAGCTACTATAATTACTATAAAAGGCATATAAATAAATAAAAAAGAAAATAAACTTTAATTCTTTTTTATTACTAGTTTTATTTAATAAAATAGCCTTTACTAATATTTAGTAAATAATAAGTATAATAGCTATACTATTATAAGTAAATCTTTTATATAAAGTATAAGGTTTTTAATGTTTTTATTAGCCTAACCTTAAATAATTTAAATAGCTATTTTTATTAAATAGTAAGGCTAAAATATCTACTACTAAGGTTTAATTATAATATTTAGGGTTACTTAGTTTACTACTAATATAAATAAATAAAGTTTTCTAGTCTTTATATATATAATCCTAGGTCTTACCTAGTTATATATCTTAAGAACCCTATAGCTAAAGCAATATAATATTATAATTTATACAGCCTAAAAATTACTAGTAGTTTATTCTTTAGGACCCCTTTAAATATAAGTAATATTTACTAAAAAGGTAATAACTTTAATAATTATAGTATTAGGTTTAATATATACTAAAATAGTATAATAAGTAGTAATAAAAAAAAGATATATAGTTTTTAGCTACTAGCTTATAAGATATCATCTTAATATTTAACATTTTTATACTTAAATTAAACCTAGTTAGAATGCTTTTAGACTACCTGCTAGAAGAGCTTTAGGATTTTAAAGACCTATTTAATAAGAAAAAGGCAAATATATTACTATTATATAAAAGGACTACAGACTATTATATCTAGCTATAAAAAAACCTTAATAAAATAAATTCTAAGCTTGCTTAGGCTCCCTTATATAATATACCTTAAAAGTAGCTCTTAAAAATATAAAAGTAAATTATAAACCTTATAAATAAAGGTTAAATAAAGGTTAAATACAAGCTAGCTTTTTATTAGCTAGGGTTTTAGTCTTACTTATTAAAAAGGTAAAAGGGAGTTAGTAATTTTATATAAACTATTAGGCATTAAATAAAGTTATAGCTTAGAATAAGTACTCTCTCCCTTTAATTAAAAAGACTCTTTACTTTCTAGCTAAAGTAAAATACTTTACTAAGCTTAATATTTATATAGCCTTTTATAAGCTATAGGTTACTAAAGGAAATAAGCAATTAATAGTGTTTTAAATATAATTTAAACTCTTTAAGTAGCTGGTTTACTCTTTTAGTTTAATAAGAATACCTACTACTTTTTAATAATATATTAATAATACCTTAGAAAATATATTAAAAGACTTTATAATAGCTTATTTAAATAATGTCCTTATTTATACTAAGGGCTTTAAAAAAAACTATATAGTAAAAGTATAAGAGGTCTTATAATAACTAAAATATACTAAGCTATACTTAAATATTAATAAGTATGTATTTGTAGTTATAAAGGTAAAGTACTTAAAATTTATTATAAAAGCTAAAAAAGCTATTTACTTTAATTTAAAAAAGATTATAGCTATTTAAAATTAAAAGTCTCCCTAAATAGTTTATAAGGTATAAAGCTTTTTAAGCTTTATAAATTTTTATTAAGAGTTTATTAATAACTTCTTAAACCTTATAAGCCCTTTAACTAACCTTACTAAAAAGATAGCTAGGTTTTACTAGTCCTTAAAATATAAAAAGGCATTTTAAGTACTTAAAGCTATCTTTATTTTATTTTTAATTTTAGTATAATAAGATTTTAACCTAAAAATATAAGTAAAGGCTAACTTCTTTAATAAGGCTATAAGTAAATGCCTCTTTTAATATAATTTAAAGGGAGTATAAAGGCTAGTAGCTGTAATGGATTCGAGCTTAAGGCTCGGATCTTTACAGTCAGAAGAATAACCATATTATAAAAGCCAGACTTTACAAGCTATATAAGTAATACAAGTTAGGCATGCATACTAATATACTCTAAGTTAGCCTCTTAACTTAAGCTTTACGCTAGCTAATTAGACCTTATATATATTTAGGTTTATCTTACTTTAGCCTCTTTACTTAAGCTATATAATAGTAAATAAAATAAGCTATAAAGGCAGGAGTTCTAAAAGGATTATAAATCTTTTCTTTCTCTTCTCCTCTAAGAAGATTATTCTTATTTATAGTTACTAATACTATAGTTATATATTAGCTAGACTATAATATATAATCTTCCTCCTTTTATCTTTATTTTAAAAACCTTTATAGGTTTTATAGAAAGGTAATATTTAATATAAATAAAACATAATAAGGCATAATATAGCCTGATGTAGCAGGCGATTTAGTAGGGATAGACGCTATATAGAAATTAATAAGGCTTTAATATATTATAGCTATATATAAGCAAATAAACTATGATACTACTAACTAAGTTATAATACTATCTAAGCAACTTAGGATTATAACTACTTTAGCTATACCCTTTACCTAGGGTGTAGGCGCCTTAGGCATAGGTGGATAGTATAAAGATCCTCTAATAAAGAAAAAACCTAAGAGGAAGCCCCTTAATATAAGTAACCTATATAACGGGAATTAAATTAAATACTAGGTATAGTACAGCCTCTTAGCTTATAAACTACAAGCTAATAGCAACTTTATTAGGAGCGCTTAGGATAAATAGTGTTTTATATACTAATATCTATTAGCTAAGGTTAAGGCCTAGGTTGCTTTTTTCTTTAAGGCTAGAGAAACCCTTAGTTACTCCTTAGATGATTTTTTAGGCTATCTTAACTCCTTATTTATAAACCCTTATTAATAAGAACATGCTATTACTAAACTTAATTAAGTAAAATAACACCTAAGTAAAAAATTTAATAATTTTTTTGTTTGTTTTAAATAAAAATTAGTTCTTGCTAGAGGATGTAAATAAGCGGATTCTATTAAATTATTAAAACTATATATAGCCTTAAATAAAAAGATATGTAATTACTATATAAGGCAGGATATTTCCTATACTAATTATAAATAGGCAGTAGTAAGACTTTAGGGTATTGCCTTTAATATTAAGTCTTATAACCTAGAAGAATAATTAAAGACTAAATATAAAGGATAAACTAGATTTCCTTTAGGCATGTTTTATAAAAAGGATAGGGATATATAAATAACAGAAGTAAATATTATGTCTTTTATAGGGCACTAAAATATAGGCAAAACCTATACTAAGTAAGTATTAGCAGAAATAATATAAGCTTATAAAGATAATAACTAATGTTTGTATTATAGTACTACTAGCTACTAGGCAAAGGCTTGCCGCCTCCTTCCGGCATATTATCTAGATTTTAACATTTATATTATAAAAATAATAAGCCCCTAAGCAGAATCTAAAGTAGTAGAGAATTTAGAAAAAAATAGCCCTTAAGCTTAAAGCTTAGTAAGGGGGTAGAAAAAGGCAGAAAGCTGTCTTACTAAATATTACCTATAGGTAAAGGTATATATAAATAAATAGAGAAAAATATAAACTTAACTTCCTTTTTAATACTAGTTTTATTTAACAAGAAAGCCTTTACTAATACATAAGTAAATAATAGTTATAATAGTTATACTACTATAAGCAAATCCTTTGCACAATATATGGAATTTCCTATAATTAATTTAGCCTAACTATAATAAATATAAACAGCTATGTTTATTAAGAAACAGGGCTAAAAGGGTTTCTATTAAGGTCCTATAATAATATTAAGGTTTACTTAATTTATAGCTAATATAAATAGATAGAGTTTCCTAGTTTTTATATATATAATACTAGGACTTACCTGTTTATATATCTTAAGGACCCCTTAGTTAAAACAATATAATATTAAAATTCACGCTATATAAGAATCTCTTATAGTCTATTCTTTAAGAAATCTTTAGGTTTAAGTAACAACTATAAGGAAAACTAATAATCTAATAATAAAAATATTAAGCTCTGTTTATAGGGAAATAGTATAATAAGTAGTAGTAAAGAAACAAATAGATATATGGTTCTTAGCTACTAGCTTATAGAATATAACCTTTATACTAATAGTTATACCTATAGCAGACCCTACTTAGGCCCTAATAGACTGCTTACCTAAGGAGCTTCAGGATTTCCTAGCCTTATTTAATAAAGAAAAGGCAAATATATTACTACTATACTAAAGGACTACAGACTATTACATTTAGCTATAGAAAAACTCTAATAGGACAGAGCTAGAGCTCCCTTAGACCCCCTTATATAATATACCTTAGAAATAGCTTTTAAAAATTCAGAAATAAATTATAAACCTTTAGAATAAAGGTTAGATCTAGGCTAGCTCTTCCTTAGCTAGGGCTCTAGTCCTGCTAATTAAGAAAGCTAGGGAGGGTTAGTGGTTCTATATTAATTATTAAGCACTAAATAAAGTTATAGTTTAAAATAAATATCCTCTCCCCTTAATTAAAGAGATGCTTTACTCCCTAGCTAGAGCAAGGTATTTTACTAAACTTAATTTCTATATAGCTTTTTATAAACTATAGGTTATATAAGGAAATAAAAACCTAACTACGTTTTAGACTAGGTTTAGATTATTTAAGTAGCTGGTTTATCTATTTAGTTTAGCCAGGGTGCCTACTACTTTTTAGTATTATATTAATAATATATTAAGGGATACATTAGGAGATTATATAATAGCTTACCTAAATAACGTCCTTATTTATTCTAGAGGTTTAAAGAAGGATTATATATAAAAAGTATAAGAAGTTCTATACTAGTTAGAACAAGCCAGGCTGTATTTAGATATTAATAAGTATGCGTTTATGGTTTAAAAAGTAAAATACTTAGGATTTATTATAAAAGCAGGAAAAGCTGTCTATCCTAACCCTAAGAAGATTATAGCTATTTAGAACTAAGAGTTACTTTAATTAGTATATAGAGTAAGAAGTTTTTTAGGCTTTGTGAATTTTTATTAAGAATTTATTAATAATTTCTTAGACCTGGCAGGGCCCCTTACCAACCTTACTAAGAAGGTAGCTAGGTTTTATTAGACTTCTAAATGTAAGAAGGCATTTTAGGCGCTTAAGACAGCTTTTATATTATCTTTAATTCTTATATAATAGGACCTTAATCTAAAAACACAAGTAGAAGCTAACTCTTCTAATAAGGCAATAAGCAGATGCCTTTTATAATATAATTTAAAGGGTATATAGCGGCCTATTACATATTACTTAGTATAACTTACAGCAGTGCAACGGAACTATACAATTTATAATAAGGAGCTTTATAGTATTATTTCTTATCTTAAGGCATAGTCAGCAGAACTGCAAAGTATAGCCCAACCTTTTATAATTCTTACTAACTATAAAAATTTAGAATATTTTACAGCCCCTTAAGAGATATTAAAAAGGCAGGTAAAATAGGCTAAAATATTATCCCTTTTTAATTTTTACCTCTAATATCGTCCAGGTACATAGGTAGGTAGGCCAGATGCTTTCTCTTAATAGAAATAAGATTAAGGACAGGGGAGCCATCCTATAGGGTATATTATACGTCCGGTCTAAAGCCTAGACACAGGCAATATATCCCTAGTAAGAGTGCAAATAACGGCTAAATTAGAGGAGAATAGCAACCAGAATAATAATAATCCGAATAAAACAATTACATAAAACGTTATTAGTATAGACTTAGCAGGACTGTTACCATAAGGTTCTAACCTCTTTTAGGATAAATATCTTTAGGATCTATAAAACTAGGGAGTTACTATAAATAGCTTATATAGTATAAAACTAGGAGTAGTTTAGGCAGTAAAGCAGAGATTTCCTGCCTTTATAGGGATTAAATCTTAAATAGCAGATTATATATTAAATGCTTAAAGAGCGCTATAATTCTAGAGGCAGCTCTAGATTCCCTAATATAAGCCTCTTATTATATTACTTATATAACGGGTTTATGACTTGCCTATGTTAGGTTACTTAGGGAGGAATACTACTTTTTAGGCATTATAAAGAGACTATTACTAGGATAGAATATTGAAAGACATAGTATAGTTTATATAGAATTACTACTACTATAGTAGGAGGAAGAGTTAACAGCTTTAATAGGGGCTTTTAAAACCTATACTAGTAGTAAACTGTTATTAGTTATAGATATTAGTGGATTTTATAACTAATCTTCCTATATATAATAAGGAGTTACTATACTATTTAATAGTTATTACGGATTACCTTTCTAAGTATATATAGTTAGAGGTAATAATAAGTATAGTAGCTAAGGCATGCATAGAACGCTTTAAACACTACTAGTAGTAATTCTATAGTTTTCCCTATTAGATTATCTTTAACTATAAATTGGATTAGCTTAGCTGTTTTTAAACTATGCTTTATAAGAAGGTAAGTATAAAATAGCTATTATTTACATTATATTACCCTTAAATAAATAATAGAATAAAATAAGTAAACTAAGAAATATAAGTAGTTCTCTAAGTAGTTATTACCTTTTTATAATATAATTAGGCTTATTATCTCCCGGCTTACTAAATAGTGCTTAATAACTAAACGTTTATAGTAACTAGGCTAAGCATAAACCAGGCACTAAAGGGGTTTAATATTAAGCTAATTTAATAAGTATTAGACATAACTAAGAGTCTAACTTTACCTAAAGGGAGGGCTATATTATTCCTAGAATATCTCTAAGAGGGAATAATACTAGCCTAGGTAGTAATTAACTTTACATAATAATAATAACAGGATATAGTAAATGCTTCTTAATAACCAGCGGAATAATACTAAGCAGGAGACTTTATATAGTTAAATCTATACTATATTAAGATAAATCGCCCTAGCTAGAAACTTAACTAAATTAAGGCAAAATATTAGGTTTTAAACATGCTAATATTACTTACTATCTGACTTAATATCCTATAGGGTATATACCCTATCTTCTATATAGACTTAATAAAAAGGGCTATATTTAACCTACTACTATTACAATTACTAGCAGATTTTAGACCAGGGCTAATACTTTTATTATATAAAGATAATCCGGAGTTAGTAAAATATAAAGTAAAGAATATATTAATAGTAAGAAATACATAAGGTTATAGAAACTAACAGGATATACTAGTTAAGTAGGTTAGGTATACCTAGTTAATATAAAAGCCTTTAGAAAGTTTCTTAAAGATAGTAGTACTAAAGAGATTTAAAGCATAATAAGGGGACATATATAATAATAATAGGCCTAAACGGAGGGCAAACTAAATTTAATCTACAAATTTCTATATAATTAGATTAAGTCTAAATAGAAAAAAAAAACAATATATAACTATTATCTTTTCTTTTATCCTTGCTCTTTAGCCTTCTTATAAAGGCGCTTTTACTTTATTTTCCGTGCTAATTAGATATGTTGGTAGCGCTCAGGTTACAAGTATGCTGCAGCACAAATGTAGGGGGGGGTTCAATATTCAATTCATCTATGTCTCTAAAAGAGGGGAAGAAGCAGGCTACAATGCAGAGGTGTGGTATTATGGCCACGGTACGGCCCCAGGTCACATGACCTATAATCCAGCTAATTAGAGTGCGTGCATTCTATATGTAACCTATAATTCCTGGTTAATGCGGCGTATCCCTTCCATCATCCATACGAGCGATTCCGACAAGATATATCTCTCCTCCTTTTTAGCCTCCTAAATAGCGTTAGTTATAGTATTATTAATATCCCTATAAAAGCTATCTCTAAAGGGATAAAGGGGGGTTAAGGGAGAATTAAGGGAATAAAAAGGACAGGGAGTTTTAATAAAACTCTTATTCCTAAAGGGAGGTTAAAAGGAAGTAGTCCTAAGGGCAGGCTACTTAAATAAGAACAGGGGTTAGTTAGTAAGAACCCTGGCATGTTTTAGGAGGCAGTTACTAGCTATAGTACTCTCTATAAAAGTAGTTTAAAGTTAGTATATTTTAACTAATAAATTAGCAGCCTATAGTATATTTATTAGTACTATAGAGGTAATAGGTATAGAGAGGGAACTAGAGAAGGCGGCAGGGAGAAGGCTTATAGTAAGAATAGTAGCAGGAGCAGTAGCATAAGCAGCCCTTAAAGCGTCCTTAAAACAATGTTTAGTGTAAATAAATTTAGCTATAAGGATAGCCTAGGTAGCCCTATGCTTAGGCACTATAGGTATAGCTAGGACTTTAATTACATGCCTAGTGCTAGTAAGTTAGTATATATTCTTAATAGTTTGCTATAACTTAGGGTTTATTAATAAGAGCTCCATTTTTTAAAGATAACTCTTATAACTTACTTAATAAGTATAGTAAGTATGGCTATAAGGGTTAGGGAGGCATTTAGCCTCTCTGTGGATATAAAGGTTATTTATATAATAAATATAGAATGCTTTATACTTAGTAGCACTAGTAGTATCTTTATTATTTAAGTTGCCTATTATAGCAAGACTGCTATATATATGGTTTAAGGGGGGTGGTAGAGGAGCTCCTACTATAGCGGATATGCTTCTTATATTAAAACTATTAGCAACTGGATATTATAAATTATACTAGGGATATTTAACTTATATATAGATAAATATAATATTATAAGAAAGAAGAAAATATTTTATAAAAAAGAGAAATAACTATATCCTTAAGAAAGGTATAAATAAGAAAATTAATAAGAGTAAGACAGTTAATAAAAAAAGGATAATAAAAGATAATATAAAAGAATCTAAAGACTGAGTTTATATTATTATATAGATATTAAAAATACAGGGGGCTAGCAACCTATATCCGGTTAGCAAGACAACTAGTTAAAGGTGGGTTACATATTAAACTAGCATTTACATATACTTAAGGGAGCTTAGGAAAGAATATGATAGAAAGGGGGGCCTATATATTTTTATTACTATTATAGTATTTTAGTAGTAGGAAGGGGGCTATATAATGGATTTAAGCTTAAGGCTTAGATCTTTATAGTTAGAAGAATAACTATATTATAGAAGCCAGACTTTATAAGCTATATAAGTAATATAAGTTAGGTATGTATACTAATATACTTTAAGTTAGCCTCTTAACTTAAGCTTTACACTAGCTAATTAGACCTTATATATATCTAGGTTTATCTTACTTTATCCTCTTTACTTAAGCTATATAATAGTAAATAGGATAAGCTATAAAGGCAGGAGTTCTAAAAGGATTACAGATCTTTTCTTTCTCTTCTCCCTTAAGAAGATTATTCTCATTCATAGTCACTAATACTGCAGTCGCACATTAGCTAGACCATAACAGTAGCATACTACTTAGTGTAACTAATAGCTATATAATAGAATTATATAATTTATAATAAGAAGCTCTTTAGTATTATTTCCTGCCTAAAGGCATAATTAGCTAAGCTAAGAAGTATAGCCTAGCTATTTATAATCCTTATAAATTATAAAAACCTAAAGTATTTTATAGCCCCTTAAGAGATATTTAAAAGATAAGTAAGATAGGTAAAAATATTATCCTATTTTAACTATTACTTATACTATTACTTAAGTATATAGGTAAGTTAACTAAATACTCTTTCTTAATAAAACTAAGATTAAAGTAAGGAGGGATGGCTAGTAAGGTATATATTTTGCCTAATTTATAAGATATTAGAGATATTTTAAGAGCTAAAAGCTAACTTTATAAACCTGGTTAGGGTATAAATAATAAGTAAGTTAAAGAAAGATAATAACTAGAATAAGAATAACTTAGAAAATTTAAACATAATAGCAGGTTCTAGTTTAAAGGGTTTAAGTCCCCTCTTATTAAGCTTTAATTTATTTTAAAATAAATAGCTTTAAAATCTTTAAAACTAAGGTATTACTAAGGATAGTTTATACTAAATCTAACTAAAAGTAATACTAATAGTAAAGCAAAAGTTTCTTATATTTATAGAAACCTATTATAAATAATAAATTATACTTTAAATATATAAAGAACACTATAATTTTAAGAATAGCTTTAAGTACCTTATTATAAGCCTCTTATTACCTTACTTATATAATAGGTTTATAACTTACTTATTTTAAGCTACCTAGGGCAAAATATTACCTTTTAAGCGCTATATAAGAATTACTATTAGGACAGGATATTAAAAAATATAGTATAATATATATAAAACTACTATTACTTTAATAGGTATAAAAGCTAATAACTTTATTAGGGTTTATTAAAGCTTATACTAGCTATAAACTATTACTAATTATAAATCTTTATAAATTTTATAACAGACCTTTTAGTATATAATAAGGTATTACTATGCTTTCTAATAACACAAGAAAGAAAAAACACCGCGGATACGACGCAGTATTACGCCTAAAACGGAAAAGAAGCACAGAATCGGATTCCTTATTATTAATTACCCCCCCTAGTAATAGCGTATTATATAAGGGAAGTAAGCAGCGTAAGGGGCGTAATAATTAATGAATTTTCATATAGATCTGCGACTAATAAAGAACAGGGCGCTACCTAGGAAGAAATACAGCCTTAAGGAGAGAATCCTAAAGTAGTAGTAGCATAGGAAAAACTAAAGAATAAAATAAAATCACTAAAGGAATTAATAATAAAAGTTATTTTAAAGGTAGAAATAATAAAAGTATAGGCTTTTATTAAAACTATTATATAAATTACTATAAATACAGGAGGGGAAATAGCCTAAATAAGAACTAGTATAGAAAGCTTATAGGCTTTAATTATAAAGGCAGTTAACAGTAAGGTAGAAACCACGGTTAAGAAGGCAGTTAAGGAGGTAATAAAGGCTATTCTTAGGACTAAATCAGTAGTTAAAGGGACTTAGGTAACTATTATAGCTTATAAAGTTATAGGGCAGAAGATAATAATCCCTTTAGCTAAAACGGAGGGTATAGTAATACTAGCCTGCTATTACTAGGAAGTAATAGTAAAAGGAAATACTATTAGTAAGGCAGTTAGGAATAGATTACTAGGGGAGATTATAAAGGCAGTAAACAGCGCTATTAGTATAAAGGAGGTAGTAGCAGCATGCTAACTGTAAAGTAAAGATATAGTTATTATATTTACTAAAGCAGGGAGGAAATAAAAGGAAAACACAGCCTAGGTAAGAGTTGCCTTTAGACCTAAGGTAGAAGTAAATAGGAAGATGTTTAGTATAATTATTAAGGGATTCCTAATATAATTAACAAACTATATTATAATTAAGGATATAAGGAAGAATATTAAAAAGGAAAATAGTTTAAATATAGTAAAGATAATAGTATAGAAGCTAAAGGGATTAGTAACAAGGGCACTACTAGTAGTTAGTGTTAAGGGCACTAAGGCGGCAAACCGCCTATACTATAGGGGAATAGTATATTAAGCAGAGATTTTTAATACTAAGCTATATAACAAGATGATCTACCTAAAGTAATATTATAACTGCTATAAGATTAGGTATATTGCTAGGTACTATAAGGAGGAAGCAAAATACAGCAGGTATGCTGCTAGAAAATACCCTAAGGGAGAGAGGACTTGCCTAACATTAATAGGTAAGATATAGGAGAGATGCCTAAATTATGCAGGGGTATATCTAGTATAGTCTTAGCTATGCTTAGTAAGTAATAATAGATAGCAGTAGGCTAGGGAGGATTATGCTATAAGGCTGCTGTTTTTCTACAGCCATTAGCCAGAGGTTATAACGACTGCTACAGGTAAGGGTTATTATAGAGAAGAGACTAAAGGACTAATAGAAAGGTAGTTAAGAGGAAGGAGTATATAACTAAGGGGCCCTTTTGTAAGATAAATCTATAAGCTATGATTAGGATGATAGAGACTGGCAGAGGAAGGTATAATACTAGCCTTTTTACAACTAATAAGAGGGCAAAACAATACCAGAGCCAGCCTAACCAGGGAGCTCTAAAGCATATAATAAAGTATATAATTAAGGTTATATACTAGAATACACAGAAGAAAAGCAATCTAGTATATCTAGTGTTAGGGCATAATGTTAGCCCTAAGGTAATAGCTATTTAGAAATTAGGAGGTTATAATAGTATACTGCTAAATCTATCTTAGGGGCACTATATATTAGCAATATATAGCAGAAGAATAGTAATTTATATATATTAAAAGGTTAAGACAGGACTTTAAACTATAGGGAGGAAGGAGGATTAGTATAGTATTAAACTATATAAAGTAAAGGTATATAATATTTACTCCCTGGCTTATAAAAGGGAGTAGCAGACGCCTTTATAACACTTTGCTAATACCTAGGTAAAGGGCTAGAGTGTATTCATAAGGGACTTTAACTAATACCACCCCTTATAGGACAGATTTAGCCAAACCTCTTAGGGGTATAATAAGATGTTGGAATTTATAACAAGGTAGTAACTCAGCCTAGCTACGCTATTTAGGGAAGTAATAAGGAGAGAACATAGCAGTAGGGATAGCACTATTAACCATGCATAGACCACTTACAACGTTAGTGTTAAATTTATCAGGCTAGTGGAAATCACTAGATCTAACCATATGCCTTAGCTTATTAGCATTAAAATAAGCAAGAAATTAAGCAACAGCCTAGGGTTAGTCTAGGGTTAGAAGACAGCGGATAAGAACCTTATTATAGCAGAGGCTTTAAACAGGCTTAGAAAGAAGGGGTTAAAGCTCCCGCTAAGTAACTAATAGGAAATTAATAACTATGTAAAATAGCTTACTTAGTAACTTACAGAGATAGCTAATATAGTGGCACCTAAACGACCTTAAGGGCATAGTAAACTATAGCCTTAGTGGAATAAAAGGGTAAAGGATATAATAGCAAAGGCAAGATATGCTAATAGGCAGTAGTAGCATTAATAGACATAGAAATTATAGCAGGCCTTAAAAGAAGCTATAGGAAAACAGGATTACATAATCTTAAAGGAGAAGAAAAGCAGTTAGCAATAGGCAGTTAGCAAGTTATCTAGGTCTAAAGAAAGCCTCTAGACCCTAGAGCACTAAGCCTGGCTATAGAGTGGACTTCCTCCTAAGATATAACAGGTCCTACCACTAACTTAGCTAAGAGATGACAGCAGGGAGGAGATAGTAGAGGTTATATATAAGGGTAAGGCAAAGGCATTTACAAAGAGGTTTTTTCCTTTATCTATAGCTAGGGCTCTAGGTCTAGAGATAGAGGCAGAGATAAGATACTATAGCAATAATTAGGTAGCTTCTATGTTTATAGAGGAGGAAATTAAAGAAGTTATAAAGAATACAGCAAGTTAAAAAGCCCTAGGGCTAGATAAGCTGCTAACAGGTTTCCTTAAGCTATATAAAGCAGCCCTAATATTATGTTTAATACGTCTAGCTAATGCATACTACGGTTTAGGACACCATCTGGCTACCTTCTAGCAAGCAAAGGTAGTAGTTCTATATAAACCTAGGAAGACCCCTAAGGAGTTAGGTAGACCAGGGGGATAGAGGCTAATATTACTGTTAAATATGATAGGAAAAGTAATTAAGGGAGCTATTATAAGGAGGATTACTATTATAGTAAAGGAAGGCTATATACTGCCAGACATATAAATAGGTAATAGGGCTGGTAAATTAATAGAGATAGTACTAAGTATGCTAAAAGAGGTTATAAGAATGGCATAGTATTACTAGGGAATAGCATCATTACTATAGCTAGATATTACTAGGGCATTTAACACTGTTAGCTATAAATGATTAATCCGCACTATAAAGGAGTTAGGACTGCTAGGGTAGATGGCTAGATAGGCACAGGGCTTTATGTCAGAAAGGAGAGTATAATTAGCATTTAACGGATGTATTACTAAGGAAATCTAAGTTACTATAAGGGTTTTACAAGGGTTACTAGTGTCTCTTATCCTCTTTCTGCTTTATATTATACTACTATATTAAAGACTAGCGGCAGTGGAATTAATATTAACATTAGGGTTCTCGGATAATATAAATATTATAGTATATAGAAAAACAGCAGAGAAAATAAAAGTATAACTAGAAAGAGCCTAAAAAATATATAAGAAGTGGTTAAAGGAGTATAAGCTAAGGTTTAACCTAGGGAAGAGTAAGCTAATACACTTTATAAGGAAGAGGCAGGCGATTATAATAACAATCTGACTTAAAAGAGTAATAATATAACTAATATAATTAGCGCAATTCCTAGGGGTTTGGATTTACTAAAAGCTTTATTAGTTAAACTATATAGAGAAGGTAAATACTAAATTATTACAGCAGAAGTTAGCACTTACAGCACTAGCTGTATTTACATAGGGATGCTAACTAGAGTGTGTAAGATCCCTTTATATATAGGTAATAAGAAGCATAATAGCCTATAGAGCTAGGATATACCACACCCGTAGCAAGCTAAAAGGGGTAGCATAGGGGGTAGTAAAGGCATTTATAAGGGAACAGAACGAATGCTTAAGGTGGGTTATAAGGGCATATAAGGTAATACTAGTAACACTCTTAAAGATAAAAGCAGTAGTACTGCTAGTAGATCTGTACCTTAATTATATTAAATGATGATTTTACTAAAGACTTAAGGATAGTGATATAGGCAAGAAGATATAGCAGGCCTGTAATTTAATAGCATTATAGCTATAATACTAAGGAAGGGGCTACTAATGTAATTACTATAAGGCGTTTCCTAATGCCCCCCCCCCCCTCCCTAGCAGCCTTATAGCTAGACAGGAATTAGAAAGGGAGTGGGAAAAACAGTGGATATAGCAGAGGCATAAGGCTTAAGTAAGAAGAGAATAGGTAAAAGTAATAGTAGCAAATAAGGAACCTAACTTTAAGAGCATAAAAAAGATAGCAAGGCTTTATAATAGCCTGCTAAAGCATAAATCTGCGGCCTTAGTACAGCTTTAAACGGAAAAAATAGGGCTAAATGCCTTCCTTTATAATAGATAGGTGCCTAAGGTAATATTACTAATATGTTAATACTGGGGAGGAAACAAGGATATTTACTACTTTATCCTGTTATGCCTAGAACATAACCATTTAAGGCTAATCCTAGCGGTGCTAATAATAAAAAACCCGCGGGAACTTAGAGCAGTGCTTAATAATAAGAAGCTGGCACTAAATATCGTAAAGTGGGTGCTCTTAACTAGGCAACTTTAGCAGTATAGGTTAGTAGAGGAGCTTTATAAGGCATGGTAGATTTATAATATTAAGGCTAAGAATAGGACTAGAGGTAATAGAAACAACAGAATAAAGGAGGAAGAGCCGGATTAAGAGGGAAGGTGCTTATAAGGGGTTTTTTACTAATATACTAACCTTTTATATAAAGCACGACCATACTTCTGTTATTGTCTGTAGTTCCGGAGGAACTGGCAGATATCTTATACTAATAGTTGAAAACAATAAAGACTTTATATTAAAGGCTTAGCGGGAGCTATATGGAAGAATATGGGTTTTCTCCCCTATCTTAGGGTTTTTCCTATATTAAGAAGTTAGTTGATGAACTAGTTAGTGGCTCTAGCTACCTAGCGTACATGAATAATATGTTTTCTAATAATTATTATAAACTATCTCTTAAAGTATATATAGCTAGAGGTAATAATAAGTATAGTAGCTAAAGTATATATAAAACGGTTTAAATATTACTAATAGTGTTTTTATGGATTCCCTTACTAGATTATTTCTAATTATAGTTTAGATTAGCTTAGTTACTTTTAGGCTATGCTTTATAAGCAGGTAGGTATTAAATAACTATTATTTACATCCTATTATTCTTAAACAAATAGTAGTATAAAATAGGTAAATTAGGAGATGTAAGCAGTTTTATAAGTAGTTATTACTTTTTTACAGTATAACTAGGCTAACTATTTACTAATATATTAAATAGCGCTTAATAACTAAATCTTTATAGTAACTAGTATAAGTATAAACTAGGTACTAAAGGGTTTTAATATTAAACTAATCTAGTATATACTAAATAAGACTAAAAGCCTAACCTTATTTAAGGAAAAAGCTATATTATTTCTAAAATATATTTAGGAGGGAATAATAATAGTATAAGCTATAATTAACTTTATATAATAATATTAATAAGATATAGTAAATATTTCTTAGTGCCTAGTAGAGCATTATTAAATAGGGGATTTTATATAGTTAAATCTCTATTATATAAAAATAAACCATCTTAGCTAAAAACTTAACTAAGTAAAGGCAAAATATAAGGTCTTAAATATACTAACTCTACTTACTATTCGTTTAAATGTTTTATGAAGGATATATCTAGTTTTTTATATAAACTTTATTAAGAGGGCAGCTTTTAATTTACTATTATTATAACAGCTTACTAACTTTAAACCAGGCCTAACACTTCTGCTTTATAAACATAATCCGGATTTAGCAGAATATAAGGTTAAGAAAATAATAATAGTAAGAAATACCTAAAGATAGGGTAATTAATAAGATATATTAGTTAAATAAGCAGGTTATATTTAGCTAATATAAAAGCCCTTAGAAAGTTTTTTAGATATAGTAGTACTAAAGCAGTATAAGGCATAATAAGGTAATGTATATAATAATAATAGGCCTAAGAGAAGGCGTTTTAAGGGCAAGAAGGGGGCTATATAATAGATTTAAGCTTAAAGCTTAGATTTATATAGCTAAGGAGCAGATAACCTTATATAAGCAATATATAAGCAGTCCAGGCCCTAGTTATATATATAACTATAAAGGTAAAGATACTAAAATTAAATAAATCTTTTCCTTCTCTTTGTAATGGATTCGAGCTTAAGGCTCGGATCTTTACAGTTGGAAGAATAACCACATTACAGAAGCCAGACTTTACAAGCTATACAAGTAATACGAGTTAGGCGTGTATACTAATATACTTTAAGTCGGCCTCTTAACTTAAGCTTTACACTAGCTAATTAGACCTTATATATATTTAGGTTTATCTTACTTTAGCCTCTTTACTTAGGCTATATAGTAGTAAATAGGATAAGCTATAAAGGCAGGAGTTCTAAAAGGATTACAGATCTTTTCTTTCTTTTCTCCCTTAAGAAGATTATTCTTATTTATAGTTACTAATACTATAGTTACACATTAGCTAGACTATAATATATAATCTTCTTTCTTTTATCTTTATTTTAAAAACCTTTATAGGTTTTATAGAGAGGTAATATTTAATATAAATAAAACATAATAGGGCATAATACAGCCTAATATAATAGGCGATTTAGCAGGGATAGACGCTATATAGGAATTAATAAGGCTTTAACATATTGTAGCTATATATAAGTAAATAAACCAGGACACTGCTAACTAAGTTATAATACTATCTAAGTAACTTAGGATTATAACTACTTTAGCCACACCCTCTACCTAGGGTATAGGCACCTTAGGCACAGGCAAATAGCATAAAGATTCTTTAATAAAGAAAAAACCTAAGAGGAAGCCCCTTAATATAGGTAACCTATATAATAGAAATTAAATTAAATACCAGGCATAGAATAGCCTTTTAGCTTATAAACTGTAAGCTAATAGTAACTTTATTAGGAGTGCTTAGGATAAATAGTGTTTTATATACTAATATCTATTAGCTAAGGTTAGGGCCTGGGTCGCTTCTTTCTTTAAGGCTAGAGAAACCCTTAGTTACTCCTTAGATAATTTTTTAGGCTATCTTAACTCCTTATTTATAAACTCTTATTAATAGGAACGCGCTATTACTAAACTTAATTAAGTAGAACAATACCTAAGCAAAAAATTTAATGATTTTTTTATCTGTTTTAAATAAAAATTAGTTCTCACTAAAGGATATAAATAGGCGGATTCTATTAAATTATTAAAACTACGCATGGCCTTAAACAAAAAAATATGCAATTATTATATAGGGTGGGATATTTCCTGTACTAATTATAAATAGGTAGTAGTAAGACTTTAGGGTATTGCCCTTAATATTAAGTCTTATAACCTAAAAGAATAATTAAAGACTAAATACAGAGGACAAACTAGATTCTCTTTAGGTATATCTTATAAAAATAATAGGAATATACAAATAATAAGAGTAAATATCACGTCTTCTATAGGGCACTAAAACGCAGGCAAAACCCGTGCTAAGTAGGTATTAGCGGAAACAATATAGGCTTATAAAGATAATAACTAATGTTTGTATTACAGTACTACTAGCTACTAGGCAAAGGCTTACTACCTCCTTCTGGCATATTATCCGGATTTTAATATTTATATTATAAAAATAATAAGCCCTTAAGTAGAATCTAAAATAGCAAAAGATTTAGAAAAAGATAGCCCTTAAGCTTAAGGCTTAGTAAGGGGGTAGAAAAAGGCAGAAAGCTGTCTTACTAAATATTACCTATAGGTAAAGGCGTATATAAACAGATAGAGAAAAATATAAACTTAACTCTCTTTTTAATACTAGTTCTATTTAATAAGGAAGCCTTTGCTAATATATAAGTAGATAATAGTAATAATAGTTATGCTACTGTAAGTAAATCCTTTGTATAATACATAGGATTTCCTATAATTAATTTAGCCTGATTATAACAAATATAAACAGCTGTGTTTATTAAGAAACAGGGCTGAAAGGGTTTCTATTAGGGTCTTATAATGATATTAAGGTTTACCCGATTTATAGCTAATGTAAATAGATAGAGTTTCCTAGTTTCTATATATATAATACTAGGACTTACCTATTTATATATCTTAAGGACCCCTTAGTTAAAACAATATAATATTAAAATTCACGCTATATAAGAATCTCTTATAGTCCGTTTTTTAAGAAATCTTTAGGTTTAAGCAATAATTATAAGGAAAACTAATAATCTAATGACAGAAATATTAGGCTTTATTTATAGGGGAATAGCATAATAAGTAGTAGCAAAGAAACAAACGGATATATAGTTCTTAGCTACTAGCTTATGGGATATAACCTTTATACTAATAGTTATACCTATAGTAAACCCTACTTAGGCCTTAATAGACCGCTTACCTAAGGAGCTCTAGGATTTCCTAGCCTTATTTAATAAAGAAAAGGTAAATGCATTGCTATTATACTAGGGGACTGCAAACCATTATATTTAGCTGCAGAAAAATCCTAATAGGATAAGGCTAGAGCTCCCTTAGGCCCCCTTATATAATATACCTTAGGAATAGCTTCTAGAAATTCAGAAACAAATTATAGACCTTTAGAATAAAGGTTAGATCCGGGCTAGCTCTTCCTTAGCTAGGGCTCTAGTCCTGCTAGTTAAGAAAGCTAGGGGGGGTTAGTGGTTCTATATTAATTATTAAGCACTAAATAAAGTTACAGTCTAGGATAGATATTCTCTCCCTTTAATTAAGGATATGCTTTGCTCCCTAGCTAGGGTAAGGTATTTTACTAAACTTAATGTTTATATAGCTTTTTATAAACTATAGGTTATATAAGGGGATAAAGGCCTAACTGTGTTTTAAACCAGGTTTGAATTATTTAAGTAGCTAGTTTATCTATTTAGTTTAGCTAGGGTGCCTACTACTTTTTAGTATTATATTAATAATGCGTTAGGGAATATATTAGGAGATTATATAATGGCTTACCTAGATAATGTCCTTATTTATTCTAGAGGTTTAAAGAAGGATTATATATAAAAAGTATAAGAAGTTCTACACTAGTTAGAACAAGCCAGGCTGTATTTAGATATTAATAAGTGTGCGTTTATAGTCTAGGAAGTAAAATACTTAGGATTTATTATAAAAGCAGGAAAAGCTATCTGTCCTAACCTTAAGAAGATTATAGCTATTTAGGACTAGAAGTTACCCTAATTAGTATATAGAGTAAGGAGTTTTTTAGGCTTTGCGAATTTTTATTAGGAATTTATTAATAATTTCTCGGACCTGGCAGGGCCCCTTACCGACCTTACTAAGAAGGTAGCTAGGTTCTATTAGACTCCTAAGTACAAGAAGGTATTCTAAGCGCTTAAGACAGCTTTTATATTATCCCTGATTCTTATGTAATAGGACCCTAATCTAAAAATGCAAGTAAAAGCTAACTCTTCTAATAAGGCAATAAGCGGATGCCTTTTATAATGCAATTTAAAGGGTATATGGCGGCCTATTGCATATTACTTAGTATGACTTATAGCAGTGTAACAGAACTATATAATTTATAATAAGGAGCTTTATAGTATTATTTCTTGTCTTAAGGCATAGTTAGTAGAACTGCAAAGTATAGCCTAACCTTTTACAATTCTTACTAACTATAAAAATCTGGAATATTTTACAGCCCCTTAAGAGATGTCAGAAAGGCAGGTAAGATAGGCTAAAACATTATCCCTTTTTAATTTTTACCTTTAATATTGTCTAGGTATACAGGTAGGTAGGCTAGATACTCTCTCTTAATAAGAGCAAGATTAAGGACAGGGGAGCCGTTCTATAGGGTGTATTATATATCCGGTCTAAAGCCTAGACATAGGCAATATATCCCTAGTAGGAGTGCAAATAACAGCTAAATTAAAGGAGAATAGCAACTAGGATAATAACAATCTAGATAAAATAATTACATAAGACGTTATTAGTATAGACTTAGTAGGGCTGTTACTATAAGGTTTTAACCTCTTCTAGGATAAATATCTTTAGGATTTATAGAACTAGGGAGTTGCTATAGATGGCTTATATGGCATAAAATTAAGAGCAGTTTGGGCAGTAGAGCAGAAATTTCCTGCCTCTATAAGGACTAAATCTCAGATAGCGGATTATATATTAAATGCTTAAGGAGCGCTATAATTCTAAGGGCAGCTCTAGATTTCCTAATATAAGCCTCTTATTATATTGCTTATATAACAGGTTTATAACTTACCTATATTAGGTTACCTAAGGAGGAATACTACTTTCCAGGTATTATAAAGAGACTATTACTAGGATAGAATATTAAAAGATATAGTATAGTTTATATAAAATTACTACTACTATAGTGGGAGGAAGAGTTAATAGCTTTAATAAGGGCTTTTAAAACCTATACTAGTAGTAGACCATTATTAGTTATAGATATTAGTGGATTTTATAACCGATCTTCCCACATATAATAAGGAGTTACTATACTATTTAATAGTTATTACGAATTACCTCTCTAAGTATATATAGTTAAAGGTAATAATAAGTATAGCGGCCAAGGCATATGCAGAATGCTTTAAACACTACTAGTAGCGATTTTATGGTTTTCCCCGTTAGATTATCTCTAACTGTAGATCGGATTAGCTTAGCTGTTTTTAAACTATGCTTTATAAGAAGGTAGGTATAAAATAGCTATTATTTATATTATATTACCCTTAGATAAACAGCAAAATAGAATAAGTAAACTAAGAGATATAGGCAGTTCTCTAAGTAGTTATTGTCTTTTTATAATATAATTAGGCTAATTATCTCCTGGCTTGCTAAATAGCACTTAATAACTAAACGTCTATAGTGACCAGGCTAAGCACAAACCGGGCGCTAAAGGGGTTTAATATTAAGCTAATTTAATAAGTATTAGACATAACTAAAAGTCTAACTTTACCTAAAGGGAGGGCTATATTATTCCTAGAATATCTTTAAGAGGGAATAACACTAGCCTAGGCAGCAATTAACTTTATATAATAATAATAATAGGATATAGTAAATGCTTCTTAATGACTAGCAGAATAATACCAGGCAGGAGACTTTATATAGTTAAATCTATGCTATATTAAGACAAATCGCCCTAGCTAAAAACTTAACTAGGTTAAGGCAAAATATTAGGTTTTAAACACGCTAATATTACTTACTATTTAACTTAATGTTCTATAGGGTATAAACCCTGTCTTTTATATAGACTTAATAAAGAGGGCTGTATTTAACCTGCTATTATTATAACTACTAGCAGATTCTAGACCAGGGCTAATACTCTTATTATATAAAGATAATTTAAAGTTAGTAGAATATAAAGTAAAGGATATATTAGCAGTAAGAAATGCATAAGGTTGTGAAAACTAATAAAATATACTAGTTAAGTAGGTTAGGTATACCTAGCTAATATAAGAGCCCCTAGAAAGTTTCCTAGAGATAGCAGTACTAAAGAGATTTAAAGCATAATAAGGGGATATATATAATAATAATAGGCCTAAACGGAGGGCAAACTAAATTCAATCTATAAATTTCTATATAATTAAACTAAGTCTAAACAGAAAAAAAAAAAAAAACAATATATAACCATTACCTCTTCTTTTGTCCCTGCTTTTTAGCCTCCTTACAGAGGCACTTTCGCTTTATTTTCCGTGCTAATCAGACACGTCTCTCCTTCTCTTTAGCCTTCTAAATAGTATTAGTTATAATATTATTAATATCCCTATAGGAGCTATCTCTAGAGGGAGAAAGGAGGGTTAAGGGAGGATTAAGGGAATAAAGGAAATAAGGAGTTTTAATAAAACTCTTATCCTTAAAGGGAGGTTAGGGGGGAGTAGTCCTAAGGGCAGGCTACTTAGATAAGAACAGGGGTTAGTTAGCAAGAACCCTAGTATATTTTAAGAGGTAGTTACTAGCTATAGTGCTCTTTATAAGAGTGGTTTAAAGTTAGCGCATCTTAACTAATAAATTAGCAGCTTATAGTATATTTACTAGCACTATAAAGGCAATAAATATGGAGGGGGGACTAGAGGAGATAGCAGGGAGGAGGCTTATAGCAGGAATAGTAGTAAGAGCGGTAGTATAGGTAGCCCTTAAAGCGTCCTTAAAACAATATTTAGTATAAATAAATTTAGCTATAAGGATAGCCTAGGTGGCCTTATGCCTAGGCGCTATAGGCATAGCTGGGACTTTAATTACATGTCTAGCGCTAGTAAGTTAGCGTATATTCTTAATAGTTTGCTATAACTTAGGGTTTATTAATAAGAGCTCCCTTTCCTAGAGATAACTCCTATAACTTACTTAATAAGCATAGTAGGTATAGCTATAAGGGTTAGGGAGGCATTTAGCCTCCCTATAGATATAAAGGTTATTTATATAATAAATACAGAATGCCTTATACTTAGTAGCACTAGCAGTATCTTTATTATCTAAGTTGCTTATTATAGTAAGACTGCTATATATATAGTTTAAAGGGGGTAGCAGAGGAGCTCCTACTATAGCGGATATGCTTTTTATATTAAAACTATTAGCAACCAGATATTATAAATTATACTAGGGATATTTAACTTATATGCAGACAGGTATAATATTATAAGAAAAAAGAAAACGTTTTACAGGAAAGAGAAACAACTATATCCCTAAGATAGGTGTAAATAAGAGAATTAATAAGAGTAAGACGGTTAATAAAAAAAGGACGATAAAAGATAATATAAGAGAATCCAGAGACTGAGTTTATATTATTATATAAACATTAAAAATATAGGGGGCTAGTAACCTATATCTGGTTAGTAAGACGACTAGTTAAAGGTAGGTTACACATTAAACTAGTATTTATGCATACCTAGGGGAGCTTAAGGAAGAATATAATAAAGAGGGGGGCCTATATATTTTCATTGCTATTATAGCGTTTTAGCAGTAAGAAGGGGGCTATATAATGGATTCAAGCTTAAGGCTTAGATCTTTATAGTTAGAAGAATAACTATATTATAAAAGCCAGACTTTACGAGCTATATAAGCAATATAAGTTAGGCGCGCATACTAATATACTCTAGGTTAGCCTCTTAACTTAAGCTTTACGCTAGCTAATCAGACCTTATACATATCTAGGTCTATCTTACTCTAGCCTCTTTACTTAGGCTATATAATAGTAGATGGGATAAGCTATAAAGGCAGGAGTTCTAAAAGGATTATAAATCTTTTCTTTCTCTTCTCCCCTAAGAAGATTATTCTCATTCATAGTTACTAATACTGCAGTCGCACATTAGCTAGACCATAACACTCTTCTTCTTTATAAATATTATTCTTATTTAAGTTACTAGCTCTGTAGTTATATTCTAGCAAGACTATAACAATAGTAAATTTCTTCTTAAGGGCTTAATAATACTAATTATTAGCAGCTACTACCTTAAAGCTTTAGTAAAGGTCCTTTAGCTTCCTTTTTAGCCTGCCTTTCCTTAGGTATAGGTTTTTAGTTTCTTATTAGTAGTATTATTATTAACTATATTTTTATTATATAATTTAATATAGCTTTTTTTTTTACTTTTTAATAGTAAAGATATCTTTAGGTTACTAATAGTAAGCTATAAATAACCTTTCTTAGGTTTAGTAAAGTTAAAATCCCTTTACCTTTAGTTACTTTTACTAATATATTCTTATAAAAGATTATATTAAGTATTTATAGCTATCTCCTGCCTTTTAGGCACTATATAATATAATTATACTGCCTAGTAAAACCTAGTAAAATTACTTTTATACCCCTTAGTATAAGCTTCTTAGTATTTATATATTACTCCTTCTTAATATATATATAATATAATACAGAACACCGCGGATACGACGCGGTATTACGCCTAAAACAAAAAAGAAGCACAGAATCAGATTCCTTATTATTAATTACCCCCCCTAGTAATAGCATATTATATAAGGGGAGTAAGCGGTATAAGGGGTGTAATAATTAATAAATTTTCATATAGATCCATAACTAATAAAGAATAAGGCACTACCTAGGAAGAAATATAATATTAAGGAGAGAATCCTAAAGTAATAGTAGTACAAGAAAAACTAAAGAATAAAATAAAATTACTAAAGAAATTAATAATAAAAGTTATTCTAAAGGTAAAAATAATAAAAGTATAAGCTTTTATTAGAACTTTTATATAAATTACTATAAATATAAGAGGGGAGATAGCCTAAGCAAGAACGGACACAGGAGGCCTATAGGCCTTAATTATAAAAGTAGTTAGTAGTAGAGTAAAAACCATGGTTAAGAAGGTAGTTAAGAAGGTAATAAAGGCTGTTTATAGGACTGGATTAGTAGTTAGGGGGACTTAGGTAAATATTATAGCTTACAGAGTTACAGGGCAGAATACGACGATACTTTTAGCCTAAACAGAGGGTATAGTAATACTAGCCTGCTATTACTAGAAAGCACTAGTAAAGGAAAGCACTATTAGTAAGGTAATTAGGAACAGATTGCTAGGAGAGATTATAAAGGTAGTAAACAGCACTATTAGTATAGAGGAGGCAGTAGCAGTATACTAATTATAAAGTAAAGATATAGTTATTATATTTATAAAAGCAGGGAGGAAATAAAAGGAAAACACGGCCTAGGTGGGAGTTGCCTTTAGACCTAAGGCGGAAGTAAATAGAAAGATATTTAGTGTAATTATTAAGGGATTCCTAATATAATTAATAAACTACATTATAATTAAGGATATAAGGAAGAACATTAAAAAGAAGAATGGATTAAATATGGCAAAGATAATAGTATAAAAGCTAAGAGGAATAGTAATAAGGGCACTATTAGTAGTTAGTATTAAGGGCACTAAGGCAGTAAACCAACTATGCTATAGGGAAATAGTATACTAAGCAGAGATTTTTAATGCTAAGCTATATAATAAGATAATCCACCTAAAGCAATATTATAACTACTATAAAATTAGATATATTACTAGATACTATAAGGAGGAAGCAAGATATAGCAGGTATACTGCTAGAAAACACCCTAAGGGAGAGAGGACTTACCTAATATTAATAGGCAAGGTATAGGAGAAATGCCTAAATTATATAGGGGTATATCTAGTATAGTCTTAACTATACTTAGTAAGTAATAAGAGATAGCAGCAGGCCAGGGAGGCTTATGCTATAAGGCCGCTGTTTTTCTATAACTATTGGTCGGAGGTCGCGACGGCTACTACAGGCAAGGGTTACTAGGGAGAAAAAACCAGGGGACTAATAGAGAGGCAGCTAAGAGAAAGGAGCATATAACTAAGGGGCCCTTTTATAAGATAAACCTATAAGCTAAGATTAGAATAACAGAGACTAGCAGAGAAAGGCATAATACTAGCCTTTTTACAGCTAACTAGAGGGCTAAACAATACCGGAGCCAGCCCAACCAGGGTGCTCTAAAGCACATAATAAAGTACATAATTAAGGTTATATACTAGAATATACAAAAGAAAAGCAATCTAGTACATCTGGCATTAGGGCATAATGTTAGCCCTAAGGTGATAGCTATCCAGGAACCAGGAGGCTATAACAGTATACTACTAAATCTATCTTAAGGACACTATATATTAGTAATATATAGCAGAAGAATAGTAATTTATATATACTAAAAGGTTAAGACAGAACTTTAGACTATAGGAAGGGGGGAGGATTAGTATAGTATTAAGCTATATAGAGTAAAGATATATAACATCTATTCCCTAGCTTATAAAAGGGAGTGGCAAACGCCTTTATAACACTTTGCTAATACCTAGGCAAAGGGCTAGAGTATATTTATAGGGGACTTTAACTAATATCACCCCTTATAGGACAGATTTAGCCAAATATCTCCGGGGTATAATAAGATGTTAGAATTTATAACAAGGTGGTAACTTAGCCTAGCTATGCTGTTTAGGGAAGTAATAAGGAGAGAACATAGCAGCAGGGACAGCACTATTAACCATGTATAGACCACCTATGATATTAGTGTTAAATTCATCAGGCTAGTAGAAATCGCTAGATCTGACTATATGCCCTAGCTTATTAGCATTAGAATAAACAAGGAATCAAGCAACAGCCTAGGGTTAGTCCGGGGTTAGAGGATAGCAGATAAGAACCTTATTATAGCAAAGGCTTTAAACAGGCTTAGAAAGAAGGGGTTAGAGCTTCTGCTATATAACCAGTAAGAAATTAATAACTATATATAGTAGCTTATCTAACAGCTTATAGAGATAGCTAATATAGTAGCACCTAAGCAACCTTAAGAGCATAGTAAACCACAGCCTTAGTAGAATAAAAGGGTAAGGGATGCAACAGTAAAGGCAAGATATGCTAATAAGCAGTAGCAGTAATAATAAACACAGAAAGCATAGCAGGCCTTAATAGAAGCTATAAAAAAACAGGATTATATTATTTTAGAGAAGAAGAGAAGTAGCTAGCAATAAGCAGTTAGTAAGTTATCCAGGTCTAAAGGGAGTCTTTAGACCCTAAAGCATTAGGCCCGGCTATGGAGTGGACTTCCTTCTAAAAGGCAACAGGTTCTACTACTAACCCAGCTAAGAGATAATAGCAGGGAGGAGATAGTAGAGGTTATATATAAGGGTAAGGTAAGGGCATTTATAGAGAGGTTCTTCCCTCTATCTATAGCTAGGGCTTTAGGTCTAGAGGCAGAGGAGGGGATAAGATATTATAATAATGATTAAGCAGTTCCTGTGTTTATAGAGGAGGAAATTAAAGAGGTTATAAAGAATATAGTAAGTTAAAAAGCCCTAAAACCAGATAAGCTGCTAACAGGTTTCCTTAAGCTATGCAGAGCAGCCTTAATATTATATTTAACACGCCTTATAAATGCTTGCTATAGCTTAGGATATCATCCGGCCTTCTTCTAACAAGTAAAGGTAATAGTTCTATATAAACCTAGGAAGTCCCCTAAGGAGTTAAGCAGACCGGGGGGGTAGAGGCCGATATTACTATTAAATACAATAAGCAAAGTAATTAAGGGAGCTATTATAAGGAGGATTACTATTACAGCAAAGGAAGGCTATATACTACTAGATATATAAATAGGCAACAGGGCTGGCAGATTAATAGAAATAGCACTAAGCATACTAAAAGAGGTTATAAGAATAGTATAGCATTACCAGGGGATAGTATTATTACTATAGCTAGATATTACTAGGGCGTTTAACACTATTAGCTATAAATAATTAATCTGCACTATAAAGGAGTTAGGACTGCTAGGGTAAATGGCCAGATAGGCACAGGGCTTTACGTTAGAAAGGAGAGTATAATTAGCATTTAACGGACATATTACTAAGGAAATCCAAGTTACTACAGGGGTTCTATAAGGGTTGCTGGCGTCTCCTATCCTCTTCCTGCTCTATATTACGCTACTATATTGAAGACTAGCGGCAGCAGAATTAATATTAATATTAGGGTTCTTGGATAATATAAACATTATAGCATATAGAAAAACAGCAAAGGAGACAAAAGTATAACTAGAAAAAGCCTAGAGAATATATAAGAAGTAGTTAAAGGAGTATAAGCTAAGGTTTAACCTAGGAAAAAGCAAGCTAATATACTTTATAAGGAAGAGGCAGGCGATTATAACAATAATCTGACTTAGAAGAGCAATAATATAACTAACACAATCAGCGTAATTCCTAGGGGTTTGGATTCACTAGAAGCTTTATTAGTTAACCTATATAGAGAAGGTAAATACTAAATTATTACAGCAGAAATTAGCGCTTATAGTACTAGCTGTGTTTATATAGGGATGCCGACTAGAGTGTGCAAGATCCCTTTATATGCAGGTAATATAAAGCATAATAGCTTATAGAGCTAGGATATACCATACCCATAGCAAGCCAGAAGGGGTAGCATAGGGGGTAATAAAGGCATTTATAAGGGAATAAAATAAATACTTAAGGCGGGTTATAAGGGCATATAAGGCAATACTAGTAACACTCTTAGAGATAAAAGTAGTAGTGCTGCTAGTAGATCTGTACCTTAATTACGTTAAATAATAATTTTACTAAAGACTTAAGGATAGTAGTATAGGCAAGAAGATACGGCAGGCCTGTAATTTAATAGTATTATAGCTATAATACTAAGAAAGAGGCCGCTAACGTAATTACTATAAGGCGTTTCTTAATGCCCCCCCCTCCCTCCCTAGCAGCCTTATAGCTAGATAGGAATTAGAGAGGGAGTGGGAAAAACAGTGGATCTAGCAGAGGTATAAGGCTTAAGTAAGAAGAGAATAGGTAAAAGTAATAGCAGTAAATAAGAAACCTAACTTTAAAAGCATAAAAAAGATAGTAAAGCTCTATAATAGCCTGCTTAAGCATAAATCTACAGCCCTAGTTTAGCTTTAAACAGAAAAAATAAGGCTAAATGCCTTCCTTTATAACAGACAGGTGCCTAAGGTAACTTTACTAATATGCTAATACTAGGGAGGAAATAAGAATATCTACTACCTTATCCTATTATGCCTAGAATATAACTATTTAAGACTGATTCTAGTAGTGCCTGTAATAAGAAATTTGCGGGAACTTAGGGCGGCGCTTAATAATAAGAAGCTAGCACTAAATATTATAAAGTAGGTGCTTTTAACTAGGTAACTTCAGTAGTACAGGTTAGCAGAGGAGCTTAGTAAGGCGTAGCAGATATATAATAATAAGGCTAAGAAAGGGACCAGAGGTAATAGAAATAATAGGATAAAGGAGAAAGAGCTAGACTAGAAGGGGAGGTGCTTATAAGGGGTTTTTACTAATATACTAACCTTTTATATAAAGCATAACTACACTTTGGTTATTGTCTGTAGTTCCGGGGAACTAGCAGATATCTTATACTAATAGTTGGAAATAATAAAGACTTTATATTAGAGGCTTAGTAGGAGCTATATAGAAGAATATGGGTTTTCTCCCCTATCTTAGGGTTTTTCCTATATTAAGAAGTTAGTTGATGAACTAGTTAGTGGCTCTAGCTACCTAGCGTACATAAATAAATATATATAATATATTAAGCCTAGAATTTAAATATATAAATTATTATAATAATTTAAACTTACTAAAAAATTATAGCCCTCTTTATAAGCATAGCTTTATAAGCTATTAAGGAAAGCTTAATAAAGGCTAACCCTACTTATAATACTTATAGAAGTTTAGTTTATAATATAAGTTATTACCTTAAGAACCTTATCCTAAAATATACTAGAAATCTATATTTAGTTAGATACTACTCTTATAATATTTTAAATAACTCTAATTCCTTATTTAAAATAAGGATTTTAGTAGTAATTATAAGCTGCTAATATTATTAGCTAGATATCCTTACTATTATAAAACTACTTAAATTTGCTTTTCTTTACTAAGACTATATTATTTATTAGCTTCATTATATTATTAATATATAGCCTTATTATATACTTTAGTAACTCTAACTATACCTAAGTTCTTTTTATCTTTATAATAATTAACTTAATAATAGCAGTCTTAGTTTAGTAATTATTAAGCTTTATAGTGCATTTTACCACTAAAGCTTACAGGCAAGGCTAGATTACCTGGCCTCTTAAAGGTTATTAACTAACCTTCTAAATTACTGGAGATCTAGGGTGCTTACATAGGCATATTTAAGTTTATTAAGAAGCCCCTTTCTAGAGGATTTTAATGGTATCTAAATGTACCCTAGATGGGAAGAAACTAGGGAGATACGCCCTGTAGAATTATGTGGAATTTTATGGAGGCAGAATGACGTATGCTCTAGTGGGTCTTAGTGGGTTGATTAGAAATTAACCACTTTCTTTCCTTTCTATTCTATTCTTTTTTATATTTACTATGCCTAATTAAGCTAGTAACCTATAGTGGGTATATCCCCACTTTTCTTTTTCTATTCTTTATATATATAAGGAGGCTTTCCCTCCCTACCTTAGATAAATTTTCTTAACTAACAACAACAACACCAGCATTAGTAATACGATCTTTTTAATATATTTTACCTTGCACCTTTTTTGTTATTGTTCCCTGCTCTTTTATAAAGCTTGTATTATAAGCTATATACCCTATAGCTTATAAGCAAGACCTTTATTTTGTTATACTTACTTATTAAGTAAGAGACTTCTAATACTATTATAGGATAGTATTAGGTATAATTAGGCATGCCTTCTTATATCTAGCTATACCTTATAATAGGTTATAAGCCTGGATTCTTTTTACTTATAAGTAAGTTTTCCTTTAATAAGTCTTGCTTTAGGTTACGGTATTTAATATCCGTATTCCTTAGAATATTTTCCTAAAATTGGGTTATAATTCTTTATAATTATATCCTTAAGATAATATTCTTTAAAATTGGGTTATAATTCTATATAATTATATCCTAGAGATAGCTATATCTCTGAAATTAGGTTACGGTATTTAATATTCGTATTTCTTGGAATATTTTCCTAAAATTGGGTTATAAATCTTTATAATTATATCCTTAAGATAATATTCTCTAAAATTAGGAGATAATTCTTTATAATTATATCCTTAAGATAATATATCTCTAAAACTAGGTTACGGTATATCAACATCCGTATTTCTAGGAATTATATATTCCTAAAATTCCTGATTTCTAGTATAAAAGATTTAATATCTTTTATTTCTTCTATAATATTTAACCTTTACAAAATCGACAACAGAAGACTTTTTAAAATCAACTTTATTCAGAAACCTTACCCTGGATTTATATTAGCTAAATTGCTAATATATAGCTTATAAAAGCTATGGATTCTAAACTAGAATTTCAACCCCCTAAGGTCTTAACTTAACAACTATAAGGGCATTTTTCGACTTTAACTTCCAACCTTTAAGCCTTTAAATTCGACTATAAATCAACTATAAACTCTATAAAAAAGGCTATTCTAGAAATTAAAAGTTAACTTAATAACTAACAAGGTTAACCAATAACCTCTAGACCTTAACCTTAACAAGGAATTTAACAACCTTAAGATATTAACCCTATAGGAGCTTTTAATAGCTCTATTACTAAGAAACTTAGTAAGAGGGTTTATTTTTTTCCAGAGGCTGCTAAGCTAAAAAATCCTAGTAATTTCGACTAATAGAAGTAATGCCTTGCTATGCAGCTTAGGGCTCTAGGAATACCAGAATTCCTAAATAACCCTTTTATAGAAAATACCCTATAGGACTTTAATTAAGCAATTTTACTTATACTTTTAAGAGATAGCTGCTCCAAAGGACCTTAAGCTACTATAATATGGTAAAAATTACTAAAAAAGGCTTATAAGCTGTTAGTTAAACATTATAGCCATAGCCTTAATATCTAAAGAGGTTATTTATATAGCTAATTTTACCAGCTAAACTTTTAAAATTATACTAGTACTTTAAAGGCCTTTAATGCTAATTTTAATAACCTATTAACAAGATTATCCTTAGCTAAGGTTATTATATCTCCTATAAATTAGGTTAACTAATACCTAAAAGCTATAAAAGGGACCTTTCTCTCTTAGGCAAAAAGGTAGCGTTTTTCTATTAGGGTTAATAAAACCCTAGGTAATAGCCTAAAAGCTATTAACCTTTAATTTCTTATAGCAGACCTTCTAGAAGAGTAAAGAGATAAAAGCTCTTTAGTTTTAAAAGCTATCACTTATAGGGCCTAAAATAACCCTAAGAAGACTACTAATTAGAATTAGCAAAAAGGTTCTAATAAGAACTAATAAAATTAAGGTTCTAAGGGCTATAAAAAGGGTTATAAAAATAACTCTAATAGCCAGGGCTTTAAGAAGAAAAAGCCCTTTTAGGAAAAAGAAAATTCCCTTAATAAAGGAAATTTAGCAACCTTTATTACAGGCTCTTTTAGCCTTAGAGACCTCAAAACCTACGAAAATTCCGATATTAATGATATAAAGTCAACTATATTATTAAATTTAACAAATTTAACAACTTCGGAATTTGCTGGGTATAATTATAATTGCTAAGCTGTGTAATAAGGCCTTTTATATAATACTAGTTCTACATGCCATATTATAAATAATAGGGATAAATTTACCTATTATAAGCCCTATAATAAAGGGCAGGCTAAACCTATTATTACTAGTAGCAGACCTATTTTTCCTACTAGAATAGAAAACGCTAAATTTACTATCTTAGTAAATAAAAACCTAGTAACTTTTAGGACCCTTATCCTAAAGAATACTTATTATATTCCTTAGCTAAATACTAGTCTAGTAAGTGGAATTAGGCATTATAAGGCAGGGGGCTACCTAAATAGTTAGAAATTATACCTTAAAGATAATTCTATCTGTAGTATTCTTAACTTTTAAAAACACGGCTTTTTCTTATAGTAAAAAGGGCTTTAAACACTGCTTTTAGTCGGACCTTCTTTTAACCAAGCTAATAACATTAGTTATTTAGCTTGTTACCCTATAGGGCTAAATATTAGCTATTCTATAAAGGTACATATTCCCTTAAAACCTTCTTATTAAGCAGAATTTAAAGAAATCAAGGATTTATAACTAAAGGAAACTACTAAGGCTACAGAGGCCACTAAAAATTCGATTATTCCGATTTCCTTAGCCCCTCTAGAAGCCTACCCTAAACCGGCTATAAAGGATATTTCTACTTTAAAAAACAGGGCTAAATTAAGCTCTAAGGAATATTAAGAGCTTTTAGAATTAGCTAGTCTTTAGCATATTAAGCTAGGGTATATTAGCCTAGACCTTCTAAAAAAGACTACTAAATTAGCTATTAGGCTACCTGATTTCTCACCTATAAAATCTAAGGATTTTTACTACCTAGCCTATATAAAGGCAAACCTCTTATAAAAACCGTCTAAAGACCCTATAAAGGACCCCCCTAGGGCTTTAAACGTTATAAAGGGTAATATATTTAAAATAAAGCCAATACCTTATAATAAAAGGCCTATATGCCTTTTATTAGTAGACTAAAAATCATGATTTTATTAGGTTTTCAGCTTCCTAATAAGGAGGGAAATACCCTATTTACAACTATTAAGGGCTTTTTTAGGTTACTTTATAATACCTATAATAGGTATCCCTTACGTTTTCACTTTAATAGAGGTATTAAGATATTAGGGGACCTATAGCAGTAGCTAGCTGCTAAAGGTACTATATTTTTAACCTCTAGCCCCTATTAGTATAAGCAAAACGGCTTAGCAGAACGCTTTATAAGGGTGCTTTTAGAGAGGTTACGGGCAACCATATAGTAGTTAAATTTACCATATTATTTATAGTGTTTTATACTGCCTAAAGTCCTTAACCTTATTAATAATACTGCTATTTTTAATAAAGAACTTTTCCCTAAGCAGTTACTATTACAGGACTTAAATTTAAACTAGAAACTAATTTATAAGCCTAATTATAAGGCTTATAAAGCTATTAGGTCTTATTATAAGGTTTTAATCCCTTTAGAACAAAGGTCTAAGGCAGTAAAACTAGCTACTAAGACGATCCTAGTAAGGTTATTAGCTACCCTAGGCTCTAATACCTACTAGGTTTATATACCTTTTAAAAACACGGTTTAAAAAACAAGCCACTTATAAATTATAAAAGGTATAGGGCTTATATCTAAAGGTCTTTAGTAAAAGCTCTTAAAACCTCCTAATTTAACAAAGGGGAAAAATCCTAATATAAAGCTTTTTAAAGCCCCTTTATAGGGCTTTCCGAAAAATATACCCTTAAACAATTTAAAATACCCTATATCTTTAAATAGGGACCCTATAACAAAAGGGACCACTAAGGCCACTAAAGCCCCTAAACCTTTAGAGGGGGAAATAGCTATAATAACCTCTAGATTAACTATAACCCCTGGACTAACTGCTATAGAAATCAAAGCTCCAGGACCTTTAGTACCTTTAGAAGACCTAATAGACCTAAATATAACAGCCTTTATTAATAATATCTGCTATAAGGTTAAAAATAGTACTACTTTTAAACTAAATAGCTAGAAACAGGCCCTTGCTAGCCCTGAAAGTAATAACTAGAAAGAAGCTATATTTAGCAAATTCTAGCAGCTAATTCTTGCTAATACTTTTACCTTTATACTTATTTTTAACCTTTTTAAGGAAAGAAAGGTATTAAAAAATAGGTTAGTTCTTAAAATTAAAAAGAATAAAAATAATAACCCTATTAAGTATAAAGTAAGGTTAGTAGTTAAGGGCTTTATATAAATTTAAGGTCTAGATTATCTAGAGACCTTTGCTTTTACTAGTATACCTCTTACTTAGAGAATTATACTAGCTTTAGCTGTGGTTTTAGACCTAAAAATTAAGTAAATCGATTTTATTAGGGCTTTTTTAAACGGATACCTTAAGGAAGATATTTATATTTAACTTTTAGAAGAATTCTATAAATTTATTAAGTCCTGGCTAAGTTTAGCTAAAAAACTAGCTAATTTAAGCTATAACCCTTCTTATAAAAACCTTATTATTAAGCTTAATAAGGCTCTTTATAAGTTAAAATAATTCCCTAGGAAATGGCAAACAGTCTTAAAAAACCTTCTTAAAACTAAGGGATTTAACTTCCTTATCTTAGATTTAGTAGTCTTTTATAATTAACATACTAAGACCTTTATTATTACATATGTTAATAACTACCTTTTAATAGGGCCGAATCTTAGCTATATTTAGTAGCTAAAAAAGGACTTTTATAAAGTCTACCCTATAGAAGATTAAGAGCTAGCAGCATTTTTTCTTAGAGTTTAAATTTATTAAGACAGGCAAAATAAAACTCTTTATATACACTAAAATCAGTATATTAAAGAGGTTATTCAGGCCTTTAACCTTTAAGATACTAAGCCCCTTTTAGTGCCCTTATAACTTAATTTTACTAGGTTAGGGCCCTTTAAATTAAAGGCTTTAGAACCTCCTAATTCCTTAGACCATAAGCTATATTAAAGAATAATAGGTACTATTATGTACTTATTACAACAAACCAGACCTGATATAAGCTTTGCAGTCCAATTCCTCTCTCAGCAGCTACAAAAGCCTTATAAACCCCATTTAATTGCAGCAAAAGGGGTTATTAGGTACCTAAAAGGTACTATCTTGGCTATAGCTTATAGAGGAAATCCTAGCCCTAATAAGGGCTCTAAGTCACAACAATATCAACCTACTGGATATTGTGATAGTGACTTTGCTGGTAATAAGGCCACTAGCAAATCTACTTATAGGTATCTTTTTACCCTTGCTAACGGCCCTATTAGCTGGAAGACTAAAAAGTCTTCAACTATAGCCCTTTCTACCCTAAAAGCTGAAACTGATAGCCTAGTTGAAGATATAAGGGAATTACAATGGATTCAAGGGCTTTATCGAGAGCTTAATATTCCGTTAGCTCTTCCTAGCCAGTTATATTGTGATAATCAAGGCACTATAACTGCGGCTTATAACCGCGGCTTATAACCCTGCCCTATATAGTCATACAAAGCATACTTTATTAAAGTATCACTATGCTAGGGAAAAGGTTCTAGAGGGTCTAGCCAAGCTAGAATATCTAGATACTAGGGTTATGCCTGCTGATAGGCTTACTAAAGCCCTAACTAATCCTCTTC
>AFQZ01000249.1:0-56097 GCA_000222935.2 Aciculosporium take MAFF-241224 | reverse complement strand
CTACTACACACACACACACACACACACACAAAGAAGAAGAAGAAGAAGAAGAAGAAGAGAGAGAGAGAGAGAGAGAGCACACTTAACAGAAAAACTCTAATTACTACGGGATATCGCAACGCCTGATGCTCTGAACAAGCAAGACTCCGCCAGCTACAGGCCTTTTCACCACAACACACATACATACACGTGCATGGGGGGGAAACAAGCCATCCCACATCGGCACCCAGACATACAGAGTAAACAAGACGCCTGCAGCACTGAATCCACCACTCGGATGCCTGTCCTCCCCTTCCGTCCAAGGCCACGCCACCCTCCACCTACAGTCCTCCTCGTCATCTCCAACCCGTCCAGGCCAGACCCCCGGTCGGGACATTAAAGATACCACCCCCAGGTCTGCCAGACCCTTGTCCATGGACATTGACTCTATAAGTAAGCAAGCTTATATGAAAAAGGAAAAATACTGCCCATCCCGCTGAGGTGTCTTTGGTAGAATAAGAGAAAAATAGTAAAAAATGAGGCAAGAAGAAACAATAGAGGCCGAGCTCTTCCAAAGTCTTTTGAACACTGTTACGGCGGCATCTGGCTTTCTTTCGAACCAGTTCCAAGCTTCGGTCGCACAAATCTGTGAACCAACAGAAAAAGTACCGACAAGACTAAATCAGTCAGCTTTTTTTTTTTTTTTTTCCTTTGTCAAGATGCTCCATCGACCGTCCATTAGTTGTTTGGTAGTCGGGGAAAGTAAAATCGTTTGTTGGCAACACGATGCATCAGCTTGGCGAGGGCTTCGTCGATGGGAGCTCGGGCTTGATTGGCTTCGGGACTGGCGGCCCTCGAGAAGCTGGATGGGAAATTGCCGGCCAAGGCTTCGATTTCTCGCTTTGCAGGCTTGTTACTGTTCTGGCCGCGGATCACAAAGACATAGACGAGGACCACGATGACCACAATCAAAAGAATGGCCACTATTATGCAAAGGTCACAGTCAGTCGGGATGCCTTCATTTTTGAACAAAAGTTGAATCACCAGAGGGGTTGAAAATGCTCACCACAGATGCCCAGGCAGATCCACTTCTTCTTTCTCGTCTTTCGCGCAGTGTTGACGGCGACATTGATTTCTTCGTTGCCCTTGTCGAGGTTGTCGACAACCTCCTCGCCCTTTTGTTCAATCTGCACAACCGCAGCCTCCTGTTGCACGACGAGCGTGTCCATGTCTTGGAACAGCTGGGACAATTCAACCATTTGCTGTTCAATCTTGAGCAGCGCATCGTGTCGGTCCTGGACGGCACTCAGCGCAGCACGGGCGTTTTGCTGCCGGTCGCTCTGCATCAGAGCCTGCGCAAACATTTGGTTGTTGTTTGTGTCTTCAATGACGGTCTTGACTTCCTCCTCTGACGCATCGGGGCGAACGATTCGGTACTGACGCTTCATCTGTTCCTGGGTACGCTTGCGGAACTGAGACTCAATCTGCTGGTACTGTTGAATGGCGCTTTTCAAACGGCGATCGATACGGTCGACCTGGCCGCGATACTGGGCAATCTGCTGCGGAGGCTTAGACTTGAGGGAACGAACCCGTTCCGTCAGCCCGCGGTAGAGGGCCATGGTGTCGGTAGAGAGGGAGTCGAGTTGTCGGTTGACGGCGCTGGCAGAAGAGCTGTCGGCGTCATCCAGGGAACGCTGCTGAAGCATGCGGAGCTTCTCGAGGTTGTGTTCGACTTGGTTGATGCCATTGTCGATGCCGCTGCATTCGTCCAAGATGTTGGCGGTGCCGCCAGCAGGGGCGTTGCCGCCGTGACCGGCATTCTGACCGAGAGTGGCCATTTCTACATGAGAGCCTGCTTTCAAGCGTCCTTGTCAGTACTCTCCTCGGACGTCTCTCGAGCAAATACACCACTCGTCACATTGCATATTACACATGACAGCCCTTACCTCCATAACCTCTGCTCTGGCCATAGCCGCCCCCAGGATTGCCTCCATAAGGCGATGGATAGCCACCCTGTTGTTGTTGTTGTTGTTGTTGTGGTGGTGGTCGACCATAACCGCCAGGGACGTTATCCCGCTGGTCATAGGGGTTCTGTCGTCCACCGTACCTGTTTCAAACACGTCGACGTTAGCTTTCTTTTTCTTCATCTTTCTGCCTTCCCCCCCCCTTTTTTTTTCTTTTTTTCTTTTTTTTCTTTTTTTTTTTGCGCAATCATGGCACGGTGGGCCGCCATCCGGTCGCTCCAGCCGCTGGGCTCAAGTCTGTCGTGATGGAGCCGCGTGGAGGTGGCAAGGATTCGTCGCGCAAAGATGCATGTCTACTAACCCGTACTGTTGCGACATTGTCAGTAAGAGAAAAACACAATCTAGCCACAGAGTATGACAGTCACCGACTCATGACATGTGCACAAGGGGAAGCAAGGGATGAAATAGGGTACAAAGGTTCGCAAACAAAAACTCAGCCCTGTTTCCGCGCGTCATGCACGTGGCTCGGCCTTGTGCAAAGGCGGCCAGCAACAAGCAACAGAGCTGCGGGCGAAACCGTTGGCAATTGAATGGCCAGCCCGTAGGCACGAGGCAGAGGATGAGGCACTCACGCTCATGGTGGAATCCGAGAGCGCCTGGCTCGTGGCAGTATCCCTGGGAAAGCAATGTCTACAGAGACACACAAAAGCGAAAACGCAGGCGAAGCAGGCTTGTTTTGGCGACGGACGCGCAGGCGAGAGGCTGTTGCGGTCGACGAGGGTCGACGAGGATACCAGACTATGCGGAAGCAAGCAGCACGTGAGATGAAAGAAGATCAAGTCGGTCGCGGCAAGTCTTGGTCGTGGCCTTGATCAATCAGGTAGAGGAGTCACTGGCTGGCGTCTGTTGTGTGGTGCCAAAAGGGGGTCGCCCAGCCATCCGGCCCCACGCTTTGGCGCGTGTCGACAAGTCACAGCCGACATGTCAACTAACCTGGAGGCGCCAGCTCTGTCCTGGTTGCTCTGTTCGCCGACCCCTTGCGCCAAACCCGCCCGCCCACTCAACACCGGCACGCCCGCACTCCTGCACGCGCCAGGCCAACTTGCAGAGCACCAAACGGACGACCTCGACGCCAACCATGGGAAACAATCGGCCGTCGTTCGGATCCCCAGCTTTTCAACCTCATTCTTCATCCTCTTTTCCGGTCGTCTCGAAGCGGACAAACCACTGTGGCCTCCCCCCATCAGGCCTGGTCATCGGCTATGCAAGACGCCACGCCGAATCCAATCAGAGCCAACACGATGCAATCTCTCCCGTCGTCTCCAAACCCACCGGCCCCGGTGTTTCGCGACGTCCTATCGGTGCGACGACACTCGGATCAAACCTTCGATCCCATCCTTGTCGTCCTTTGATAGGCTGCACCGTCCTGACGACACCCAACAGCCGTCTCCAGCGACTTCCATCTGTCCTCGTCCCTGGCTCGAGGCCCCTGGCGGAGTCATCAATCAGGCTGGCTGGCTGCATGGCCAGAACTATGAACTATGCAGCAGAACCAAAAGCGGGCCGAAATTGGATGGCTTGTCAAGGGGGGGCTCAAAACGTATGCGTTGACCATCTTTGTTTCATGTGCAAGTATTCATGTCCAGATTTTTCTCGCTGCAAGCTTTCTCCCCGTCCAAGAATCAAGTCTGTCTATTCTTAGGTGCATCCCAACTTTTGTGTGGGCAGCAGATGTGCACGTAGAGGCGCCGTCCTTCGTTCATGAGCAGACAATGGCTCTTCTCCCTTTCGTTCTTGGCATGACGTCACGAATGCAACGACAGTCAATGACGGCAATTGTAATTATCTCTGGCTTGGGTCGGAATACATTTCCCGAGCAGGCACGACCAGGTGCTTGCCCAAAGTTGATAAGCCTCCAAAAGGTTTCATCACGGCAGCGCCGTCCACCAACAAGTATTCATCAATGGTGAAAATGCGAAACATGATCGTCAACAAACATGGCTGTTGCCGCTAGAGACGCGCGTGATTCGGCAGAATGGTCTGCTCCGGCCCAAAACCATACCTCACATGACCAAACATCTTTTTCTTACAAAACAGCATAGGCTGACACATAGCTGACGCTGGAATCATTGGCTTTCTCCACGAGATTGCTTCGGCGGTATTGTGTGACTCTGAATCGTGCCTTTGTATCATCATTGGCTTCCTTGGCAATAATCTCCAATGCGGCCATGGCTACACCGATGGGATGTCTGCCACAGACGGTGTTTTTCGTCTGCTCTAGGTTGTCAACAAACGCGTCGTGTTGTCCCGTCCTGATAGCATCCATCGCTGCCTCATCCAATAGTCTGATGGTTTCGTGAATAGGGCTGCCGGCCGGCCGACCATCCGATCGTCGCAGGCTCACCAACTCGTTAATGTCATTGTCCGGCGAATAGACCATGTACGAGAAATGTGGTCCCCAGTGACAAAAGTCGGAGCTTATGACAAAGGCGTTCTCTTCCTCTCTCAGGTAGGGAACCAAGAGTCTGCCGACGCTCTTTTCCTCGTCTCGGTCGTTATCTCCTATGAGAATTGGGACAATGGTTGGGAATTTGTCCGGCAAGCCAAACGTCTCCTCGCAACGCTTATACAGGTATGGCAAATGCATCTCCAGCGAGTGCTCTTCCGAATCTCTCGATGTGGGAATGTCGTCCATCTGTCCTGCTTCTTTGACTCTCCGGACCACGTCACGGTCCACTGTGAAGTCGCCAAAAGGCGTGGCATATTTCTTATATGTACTCACGGCACATCCGCTAAGATAGTAAGTGTGTGAGGGTCCAAGGACGAATACTCGCTTTGCCTTGCTGAGATCCAGACATTTATATGCCCAAGCGGCGCAGGGACCTGAGTAGGAGTATCCTGCGTGACTGTACGAGTTTATTTAGTTTTCTTGGTTTTTTTTGGGGGGTTTTTTTTTTTTTCGGGGGGGGGGGATTTTAGGGTAAGGGGGGTAGGTGTTTCCTGTTCTACCAGCGAGATATTCTCTGAATCCATACATCGCAGCGCAGGAGAGGAACTCACGGTGCAATCACGATCCTGGCCCCTTTTATGGGCAGTGAGGAACCATCGATGGTGTTGGGAACTTCAGATAGATATTCATGTAGCTCCATGTCTAGCTCATCTGGCGAAGCTACATACCAGGAGCCTGCCTTTCCGGCCCGTCTAGTGGTCATTTTTGCAGTTGCCGAATGGGAGTAGAAGGCTGGTAGGGGTGGTAATCGCGCAACGGTGCAGCTTTTGAGAAACCGAGAGCTCAGAATCGACAGTCGAGGTAGCTTCGCTTCCCGACGGCGAGGTGATGGAATGATGATCAAGTGGCGACATCAGAGGTCTGACTGGGAGACTTCCAGCCCAACTGAACGTTGGTTGAGGCAGAGTGGCCACTGGCAGCAGCTGTCACTGATAAGCCCTGACTGCCCCGCGCCAGAGAGCGCTGCGGGGTAGCTCAGGGGGACGTTGGGCCGAGGCGGCAGGGGAAATGACGAGTGTGTTGCGATGAACGGAGAATCAGATTTCCAATGATTGTAATTTTGTCTCGGCCTTGTTGTGCTGGACGTTTATCCTCTGATTCTCAAGATCGGATACACTGTCCTTTGCCCGTCAGACGACAAAAATAAAAATAGCCACGGGAGCCTTATTCCCGCGGCTTACCTTTGCAAATATCAATTTCTAAAAGGGCAAAGCAACAGGGTAGGCAGCGTACCTTGAGAACCGCCTCACTAGAACCGACTTGGATACCCCGCCCCCCTTCAGTCCTCGCCTAACCAATTAGCGTTACCAATTCACACGTCGTCGGAAGAAGTAAAAATCCGTTTTTTTTTTCTGCACTGCACCAGGAACAGAAAAAGTGATCGAAAGCGAAAATCGCGACCATCGGCTCGCAACCACCAGTCCGGCACCGCACTGCAGTCCAGCAATACACAACATGTCATTTAGAGGAGGCCGTGGCGGCGGCTTTGGAGGTCGAGGAGGCGGCGGGTTCAGAGGTTTGTGAATTCTAGTTCATGTCTTCCAGGTGGCATTCCACGTCCCTGGTGCTCGCTCCCGCCAACAGGGACAAGAACGAGCCCGTATTTCGCCTCATTGCGCGTGAAATCCCAGTGCAACGCCGACCCCGACGCTGACTTTTTCTGTCCCATTCCCAACCTTGACAGGAGGCCGAGGCGGTAGCTTCGCCCCTGCCGGCCCCCCCGCAGAAGTCCAGGAAATGGGCACGGTCGAGCACGCCGTCGAAGGCGAAATGTTCTGCCGCTCCTCCAACGTCAAGATTCCCTACTTCAACGCGCCCATCTTCCTCGAGAACAAGACGCCAATCGGAAAGGTCGACGAGGTGCTGGGCCCCATCAACCAAGTTTACTTCACCATCAAGCCCCAGGAGGGTATCGTCGCAACGAGCTTCAAGTCGGGCGACAAGGTCTACATCGGAGGCGACAAGCTCCTGCCGCTGGAAAAGTTCATACCCAAGCCCAAGGTTCCCGGGGAGAAGAAGCCCAAGCGGGCCGGAGGTGCGCGTGGCGGCCGTGGTGCCCCCCGGGGTGGTGGTGGCCGGGGGGGATTCGGCGGCGGTCGCGGAGGCCGAGGCGGCGGCCGTGGCGGTGGCGGTTTCTCAAGAGGTGGTGGCCGTGGTGGTGGTGGCCGAGGGGGATTCGGCGGTCGTGGAGGTGGTCGCGGCGGCTCTGGCGGCTTTTCGCGAGGCCGCGGACGAGGTTTCTAGGCGCATTTCGTGGTTTCCAACGGAGAAGAGGAACCGAAAAACAAGGACGAAACGAAAAGACGATGGGATGCGATTTCGGGTGGGAGAACGTGCTTTGCTTTTGCCTGGCCTTTTTGGACGACGAGAAGAGGGGGGGGGGAGAGTCTTTGCGCTTGCAAGGTACACACATGGGCGTTGAGGGACACTTATTTTTATTTTTTTTTTTGTGTTTGCTTGTACTTTGACCACTGTGGTGCGCGGGTTCTGGCATGACTTTTGGGCCAAATGTATTCAGACCGTCGCATACACCCACCATATGCCAGGGGGTTTCCTTTTTTTTTTTTTGAGTTCCTTTTTCTCTTGGGATATCGGGAATAAACTGGCACCGAAATGAAGTCTCCCACGAACCACACTGCGCGAATTGACCGTGGAAGGGGTTTCCCCAGCTCGCAAGCCCCGGGCGTACAAAAGACGTCGAAAAGGGCAAAACATGGCTGCTCTGCGTTCCATCCTCCGGAACATGGCTGCTCTGCGTTCCATCCTCCGGTCTCCACTACGGGACACGCCCTCGTTGCTTGAATGCAAAATGCAAGGAAGCATCACGCAGGAGGAAGAAGACCTGACTCTTGGCTGTTCTGTTCTCAACAAGACTGGCTGGCTGGCCATGTGCAGGCCGGACCCTATCTTTACCAGGTGCGGAAAAATGACCGACAAGAGGAAGAAGGAACCCCCCGCTCCCCCATAATAACAGTAGAGGTATAAAAAGAAACAGGAAAAAAAAGAGAGAGAAAGTAGAAAAAAAAAAGGAAAAAAAGAAAGGAAAAAAAAAAAAAAAAAGTACAACAACACACTACACTATATACAGCCCGCGTCCCGCTCACCCACCATCATCCATCTATCTTGCTCACCTGCCATCTCCTCGCCAGGCACCGCTCTCATCCTGGAGGCTGGCAATCATCCATCCCACCCCGCTCGCTACAACAAACGGTACGCCAAAAGAGGCCTACAAAGCATTCGTTCCAATAAGAGCCGATGCCCATCCATCCATGCTAAACGAGCCGGGGTCCTCGCCGCGGACCGCCACGCAGAGTGCCCACCCAACCCGACCCAACCCAACCCTCTCTCTCTCTATATATATATACATACCTCCTTTATTAAGATGCTTTGTTTGCCCACCTAATCTAACCTAATCCTCTCTATATACACACACACACACACCTCCTTCGTCAAGATGCTTTGTTCGCCCACCCACGCGGCATTCACAACCCACTTCAGGCCGTCATGGTCAATCAGTCTGTCTGTCCCCCGCCGTCCGCCGGGCGAGCAATCTCGTCTTGTGGTCGGCAAGAGGCGGCCTGAGCGGAGACTGACCGACCCGACCCGGCTTTGTTCGCATGGGATTCTGGACAATCTGGCGTCCATGATGAAACCACGTGGGTTGGCTTGTTTTAATCCTCCAATGCAACCCGAACTTGAAAGATGCATGCATGCATGCATGTCTGTCTGTCTGTATAACATGAAGTCAAGTACATACATAGTATAGGTAGGCAGCTCCGTCGTTGAATTCAGAGCTTCTTCCTCCACCGCCGAACCCAACCAACTACCTACATACCCAAAAGGTCCTTCAGCATATGATGATGATGTATAGATAGATATAAGTGGACTGAAAGTGATGAGATGCGTTACTATATACAATACGGTGGGTGGGTGGAAAGAAGAAAAAGAAACAAAAGAAAGAGGAAATAGAAAAAAGTCTATAATAAAGATGTCGAGAAAAAAAGAAATGTCCCCGGTGAGAGTCGAACTCACGACCTTCGGATTACTCCAACCTGTGGCTGAATCATGCTATGAGACCGACGCTTTAACCAACTAAGCCACGGAGACCAACAAGCCGTATTAACCATCGGTCCCGCTATTACCCCCTATCAAATATTCCCGCAAAACGGTCGCAGTATGACCCACTCAACCATACCCCATCACTCACACCCGTAAAAAAAAAAGGAAAAGCATCCGCCAAACTCAAACTCCCAACTCCAATCGATATTGTCAGTCTTCAATTTACAGATGCACACCCTTCCCACCTTCCCACCTTCCCACTCCATACATATACAGAAGCCTCGCATGCAACTCCTTCTTTCCAACACACCGACGCCACCCATCGACCATGCCAAATCCCACCCTTCATTCCCCTTTACTTGTATTCAACAGAGAGCCGCCCAATCCTTGGCACAAAGAAGCAACAAAAGAAAAGATTCCCACAAACAAATAGACAAAGGCAATGACAATGACGTGAGCTGGTGATGAACGAATGCAGGTGTGCCGCTGGTCGTAGTCTGAAGCAACTGTCGCCGGGGAAAGCTAGAGTCTGTAGAGGGAGTCTCCCACGCCTGGCACGAACAACGAAGAAAACAAAGCAAAAAAACAAAAGAAAGTCGGATCTCCCGAAACATAGTCCATGATGACCCGCGCCGCTCCCTCGCACCCCGTCACCCATCTGTGTCTGCTTTTCAATGTATCGAAGACGGCAAAAATCAAGGTAATATATGGAACCAGTGTCTGTTCATCTGTTTTTCGTTTTCAATGCAATTCACCAAGACCGTTAGCGTTGATGGCGCCCATCATCCTGAGTCGAGCCGCTTCCGCGACGGCACGATGGTTCCTTGGGGGATGTGTCGCCGCCAGGGCAACAGCCTTGCTCCTGGCAATCATCGATGCATTCCAACAGACAGGAAGGGTCCGCGGCGGCATCCAGACTGCCATCCATCCGCAGGGCGGCGGCATCTCCGGCGTGGTGTTGCTGATCAAGACAAAACTCGGGCTGGATGGTGGCGCTGTGGATGCCGTAGCCGTGGAGACATTTCCGGGCCCTCTTGGCCAACTGCATGTACTTCTCGCCACTGTGCTCGTTGATGGGGAAAGCAACCTGCAGGTGCATGCTGGCGACAATCTTGGTGTCGGACAATTGCCAAACGTGGATGTGATGGCAGCTGACTACGCCGGGAAGACCCTCGACGTCTTGACGGATCTCCCGAATGCTAATGTTCTCGGGCGTAGCCTGCAGAAGAACTCTTGCCGTGGCCAGCGTCAGGGGAATAGACGTCTTGAGGATAATAGCAGTAATGAAGAGTGACACGGCCGGGTCACAGTACAGCTTGCCCGGCCAGTCCGTGAGCCATATAATGAGCGCCGTGATGATGACGCCAACATTACCTAGGGCATCGCCGAGAACGTGAAGCATCATGGCATTCATGCCCATGTCTGCATGGTTGTGGCCGCTCGCCTTGGTTCCAGCTTTGCGTGGCAAGGTGTGGTTATGGCCGACATGCACACTCGAATCGCGGCGGGGACGCCTTTGAGGCATATGCGCGTGAGAGTCGCTGTCCATGGTTCCATTGTTGCCCTTTGCACCACCGACGAGGAGGGGAGACTCTTCGTTGACCTCGGCGTCATCGTCAATGGGTGCATCTTCGCTCGTATCACTTCCGGCAACCAAGCCAGCACCCGAGGAGGCAGCCAAACTAGCGGCGATGATATCCTGGCGGAAGCTTGCAGGGTGGATGCTCATATCCTCGATGCTCTGGAAGCGGGAGTGCCCGTTCTTACTGGAGCGCCGTTGGGCACGTCCCCTTGACTTCCCTTGAGCGCGATTGTGGTTGCTGGCATCATCTCGGCCTGTTGTGCCATCCCCGAAGCGGACGCGACGATTGGCCTCGGAGCTCTCGGTTGCGCGTCTCAAAATGACTTCCGGAGGAATGTCGCCGACGGCACCGTCCTCGTCGGCCACACTGCTCCGCAAGTCACCAGAGCCTCGGCTTTGGTCGGTGGCATGATCGTGATCGTGTCTATGTCCGTGTGTGTGTGCGTGGTCGTGATGGTCGTGGCTATGATCATGGCCCGCTTCTTCATCGCCATGAGAGTGTCCATGACCGCCAAGAACAACAAACCCGAGCAAGTTGGATGCCAAACCAGCACATCCGACGATGAGAATGAGTTTGGGTTGGTTGATCTCGGGAGGTTCGACGAAACGAGTCAGAGCTTCGAGAATGATGGACACGCAGAGTGCGATCAAGAAGACGGCGTTGAAGAAGGCACCCAGAATTTCAGCGCGAACCCACTGGGTAAAGGAAGGGATTCACGTCAGTCAAGTCAGAGGAGAGTCGTTTTCAACAGGTTGGGGAAATGTATGCGCACTCCGAATGTATACTCATCGGTGGTCTCCTTCTGTGCCGCAATAACTGCCCATAAGCCGATTACGAGCGAGATGATGTCGTTGAGCTGTGGCGACGAGTCAGCAAGTCACGGGGGGCTACATTGGACAGAATGGACAAGACCTGGGTGGCGTACCATGTGAAAGGCGTCAGCAGTCAAAGCCAGGGAATGGGCGAGGAAACCGCATATGAGTTCGAGTAAGAAAAAGGCCGTATCGATGGCAATCATGACCTTGATCCGGGTGCTCTTGGACCACGCCATCTTGGAACCCAGAGCCACGAGCGACGACGAAGGGCGCACAGTTGCGCGACTGGTTTTTTCCTTGTTTCGTTTTCCCTCTTTTCCCCTCTTTCTTCTTCTTCTTTTTCTTCCTTCTTCTTTCTTCCTTCTTCCTTCTTCCTTCTTCTTCTTCTTTCTTCTTCTTCTTTCTTCTTCTTCTTCTTCTTCTTCTTCTCCTCCTCCTCCTTCTTCTTCTTTCTTCTTCTTTCTTCTTCTTCTTCTTCTTTCTTCTTCTTCTTCTTCTTCTTCTTTCTTCTTTTTTCTTCTTCTTCTTTTCGTTGGTGATGATGGTCGCAACAGACACAAGCAGCAATGGATGACTCGGCGGCGAAACAATGATAGTCTGCGACGGTTCCGATGAGTTGTCAACGTCGGTCAATCGGAAAAAGAGCGGGCGATGAACAGCAACGTCTGTATCTTGAACGGGGAGAAGAAAGAGGTTAGACGATGCGCAAAAGAGGGAGCTTTTCAAGTGCTTGCTGCCGTGGGTCGATCGCCTAATAACACTAACAGATTAAGCGTTGGTGGGCCTGGGGCTGAATGTGCTGCTAACATACGATTTTGTACCCAGACTTTGCCCACCCGAGGCAGGCAGATGAGTGTTGCTTCCAAAACACAGGCCAATTGACCAATAAATGGACCGGCCGACCGACTTTCGTCACCCAGCTGACCAACTGACCAAGTTACAATGGACCAATGGGCAGCCGACCATCCTTGAACAATCTGCATGCACACAACTGCTGCAATACCGCAAGTCAGGCAACCAGACTCAAACCGGAAATTGGCCTTCCTTCGTCAGACGCTTTGTTTGTTTGAGATGGACCTTGGGAATCCTATTCGAGGTACCTCGTAGGCTCGTAACATGCGTAGGCGCTACTGGCGCCGGCCCCACCCAAAAAATGGCTCCAATCGCGCGCATCTGGTCAACGTCATCAAGGCTATCAACTGCATATATGCAGTAAGCAGCAACATGCATGGGCATGGATTAAAAACTAAATGGAGAAAAGCTCGGAAATCGGAAGATGCGGCAGGCATCAATGTAGCCCCGCTTTTTTGGTCATTTCTCACCAGTAGGACGCACAAAATGTTCGGGTTGGGCACGAGCATCCATTCAGCCTTGTCGCTGATCTCAGACAATCGCTTCAGCAACCTCATAAACCTCAAGCATACCTACCCAACTCAATAGTGTCGTCGTCTGCTGGGATGCGTCCGGCATCAAAGCGCTGTAAGCACCTGCCAGCATTACGGCCCATGGACGGGGTCCCTTGTAAGCACCAAGCAAACCACATGGATCCCTCACGATCCGTCACCATGGCAGCGCTGACAAGAGCCTCATGATTCCAGTCTACCTTCACCAATCCACGACCGTGGACAAGATCCGGACAAGACTCGGGGATTTGACGACAGGAGGGCAAGCCCACGATGGCATGGCAAAGGCGCGTGGCCGAGAGCCGCCTCGGCCCCGCAGCGTCCTGCAATGCTGCTTCATCTCCTCGAAAATCCCCAATCTACTCTCTGCTGTCATGCAGACGCCACATGCAGTCATTCATGGCACAGTCTGCACTGACGTGCTTTGCATGCCAGAAACAACGTCGCCGCCACTTGAAGCCATCCATCGGACGCGGATGCCAGTCACAAGAGCAAACACCTCACGCCGGGTCGGCCCATGAAGACGGCGTTCTAGCAGTCGTATTGAAGCAGCTGCTTTGTGCTCAAAACCTTGGGTCTCGCTGTACGCGCAGCCACGTTCGATACCTGTGGACATTGCCGATACCGATGTGTCGAGTCCCTCTGGGACACGTAACAAATCCGCTGTCACCGTCTCTCTCGCCCAAATGCCGCCAACATGCCAATACCCCTGGCAGCTTTGAAGCTCCAGAACCTTGACGGCTGCGGTGCACGATTGATGCATCATGACATGTACCTTTCTTCTCCCCACCTGCTGTCGAGTCTTGGGTACGAGAAGAGGTTTGGGCATGGACACCGTTTTGGGCTGTTCAAACGCTTGTTCGGAGGGACGCATAGGTCCGAGCCATCATGCGATTTGCACCCACGGAATCAGAGAGCTTGGAGAAGTCCTTCCTGCGAAAGAGTATGGTTATCCTGGGAACCAAGGCGCAAGAGATCGGCCGTTTTCGAGACCAAAAAGCAAAGCCCCCAGCTTGGTCCTACACCAGCCACGACGGCTTTTTTTCCCGGGCGACATGGAGAGAAAAACCCGTTTCCCATGGTCGTGGATAGAGAACACTGCCGACAACCATAGGTGCAACTGCGCAGCATCGACGCGCCAGTTCTTTCCAATCGACAATCAAGGTGGTAGTTTGAGTCTCAAACAATGTTGTTCAACAACTTCGAGTAATCAAATACTCTCGTGACATCCTGAAGGTATCGGAAACAAGCTCAGGACTCACTTTGGCAAGTCTCAATCTGCGTGAGAGGCAAGTTGAAAGTCATGTACGAGGCAAAGAAAAAATAGCGAGACGTGGAGTCTTGGCCTGCATCGTTTCCCTGTGTTGACAGACGCAATAGACGCCCACCATCAACCGTCCCATCGCTCAGGTCTGCAAAAGCGTCCTTCACTCCAGCAAGAGACCACACATTAGTTGGTTTGAAAGTCGAACTCCTCTCGTCTCCGTCTCGAGACACGCGCGCAGATGACGGTAAAGAGAAACGAACCATGACGTACGGTGCTTTTCTAAAGGAGCATCACTCGTCCGACTTTTATATTCCCTCGTACCCTTCACCGGTCTGCCATGTACTATCCGTCTCCCTGAACACGTTGTGCATTACGACAACCAGCCTGTCTCATCTCCACATGTACACACTGGGGAAGACGAATAATTATACGCGACGGTGCGTTTCCAAGGAACATGACTCCATCCGCATTTCCTGTTTCCTCGCATGCATGTCCATTTCCAGCATACAATCCACCGGTATGCTCTCTACTGTCCATCTGCCTTCCCTCATCGTGCCCTGTGACAACCCGATTCCTCTCCCCGTACACTCGACACGCACGACATGACTCACGTGTGTAGCTAGGCGGCTTGACGGAACTGGTTCCTGCGAGAAGTGGCAAAAACATTCGCAAGGAGTATACAAGCGTGTAGTTTTTTTTTTTTTTTTTTTTTTTTTTTTTTTTTTTTTTTACCTTTTGCATGTAAAAAGGGTACCATGGTCCCACCTGACTATGTATTCTCCAGCGGGGGAAAGAAAAATGTATAACAAACAACAAGTCGTCTGATCATCGGCCTCTCTCAGCAGCTGCCTGTTACTTTCCACGACGTGGCGCATACAGAGTAGATGGAGGAGGAGCCCTGTATAGAGGCTGGATGGGTATGGGTATGGCTGCACGGCAGCACCAACATGGAAACTAATCTCCAGCTCAGCTCTCTCGTGCGCGTCACCGTCTTGGACACGCTCCGTTCTCCAACGCGTACCATGCTGGCCCTGTCAAGGGGACGACGAGGGACGAAAGGAAAGGGGTTGCGTCCAAGGTCCGCTCGCGTGGCGAAAAAAAAAAAGACGCAACTACGAAGGAGAAATGGATGAATGAGGAAACGTGCAATGGGAGAGAAAATAGATGGATAGATGTACATGTTTGGGCTCTCGAGCACCGATGAAAAACACGCAACTACGGAGGAGAAAGTCGACGAATGAAGAAGACGACAACAAAGGAGAAAACAGATGCATACATGGACATATCTGGGCACCCCGGCTCACGCTGGCCGAGTCCAACAGCACATAGGTACATGGTGTAGCTCGGATCTGTCCATTGCTGCCGTGACGGCCAAGTACACTGCTCCGTCGTCTCGTCAGTCAACTTTGTTCGTTACCTACCTACCTAGTTGGGCACTTTTCACCAAGTACCCAGTCAGGTATCTTGTAGACTGCACCCCACGAGAGGCCGATATCAACCTCATATCACCTCGCCTACAAACAACATGACCTGCTACCCTCTTTCATCCATGATTTATTCCGAGGTTGGGTGTTGTTTGCTTGTTCCCTTGCACCCTTCCCACGAGCACCAACCCACACCCAAGCTCGGAATAAATCCCTCTCACCAGCTTTGCCTCCTCCAAGCCCGGGCTTGGACCTCTTTTTCGGGGGCCAGTTTTTCTTTTTTGCGGGGACCCCGTCACGTCCTCTGTGCGTGCAATGACATGATGGCCCGCTCGTCACCAGCCATTCTATCCATCCGCACAATTTGCCGTCTCTGGATGAACGGGGAAGAGACGAATGAGACGGGGCGGAGCCCGCGGTGGGTGACGATGTCTTTTGTTTTGTAGATGGGAGATGGGCATGGTAAGTGGACGAATCAAAATCGGGGAAAAGGCGATCCCTCGTCTGATCCTGGTCTGGTCGGGTCCGTCCTGACTCCTGTGCAAGCAGAAGCCTGCCTGTGCCAACTTGACTCCAGATGCGGCAAGGCGGTCAGAGATGCAAAAGCTCGCAACCTTGACAGTTCAACTTCGTAAAAGTACCTAACCCAGGTCCTGTACTGTATGTACATGCGAAAACCGTCATCTTACCTGCAAGCTCTCTGTCGTTGGACGTAGTCAGCATAAAAGGGGATTCCGCACCCGTCTCGCGTCTCAGACACCCAGCCCGCACCATGCGTCTGGCCCTCTCCAACCGACCTTGTTTTTTTTCTGCATCCGTGTCGTGTCGACGGTGTCGTGTCGTCAGCGTGCTTACCGAGCAGGGCTGCCTATCCCCCCTTTGTTACAAGCTGATTTGCCTTCCTTTGCGTATGGCAGCAATAATGTGATATCATATGATATCTGCGACAGGACGGCGCATTCGCTGCTAAAAGGATTGCGTCCCGTCGGCCCACCACCCACTTTTAGTCAGACCGTGTTGCTAGCAATCTGTCTCTGTCTCTGTCTCTGTCTCCGTCTCTCGCTCTCTCTATTCTTTCTTGCCGAAATTACCACGCCTGCTGCCCCGGTTTTGTACTGTAGGAGCTCTGACCTGGCAGCGCCGGAGGGCACCCGAGTTTCGATGATTGGCAAACAACGCCTCTGGTCTTGGTCGCCATGTCATGCTGATCTAGCCTATATGGAGCACATAGCCAGGTCAAAGCAGGAACTAATATGGAGACGACTGGACTACAACAAGAGCCACACACTTGCTCGACCACTCGCTCTCCTCGGACCAGGCAGGAAGGATATGGCGGCACGAGAGGCGTCTTGCGCCAAGGAGGAAAAACAACAAAAAAAGGGGTAAGAAGAAAAAAAAAAAAAAGAAAAGAGTCAGGCTGCCGTCGTCGTTCCCCCTATTTCGTGATCAAGTGCCAGAATCCACATCCAGGAAATAAAGAGACAAGAGTCGCTCCGTGATGAACAGTGCCATTGCATGGCTTCCGTCGGCAAAAGTGTCAGTTTAGAAGAAACCACTTTGAAACCAACGCCCGATGGAACAAAAGATAGAGTCAACCACTCACATACGCCGCAGCAATGTACTGGATGATATCTTATTCCAGACATTTTATCCTTGCATTCTCCGTGCCGTGTCTTTTAAAATTGCCGCGTCTGGATTTATGCAAAAAGTCGTCGAGTCGCGTCTAATCTCAAATCAATCTCCGAAAGCGGCATATTTCCTTTATAGGCAAGTTTCTAGAAACGCTCATCCTGAAATGCACCCCCCCTTTTCTTTTCTTTTCTTTTCTTTTCTTTTCATCAGTAGTAATAATTTGATCTTGCTTTTTTCCCTTTTTCAACTTTTTTCGACTTCGACCTCGCTGTATTGGCTTTTATTCGCCATGGCACGAGACATCTGGCTGTCGCCCTGCTTTGATAGCACCGTATCGGACTTCATTGTGCGTGTTGTAGACGGCAGAGACAGGATTGGAGTTGAGCTCGTATTGAGTCGAGGTTACGCATCATTTCCACGTCTCATGGCGCTGGAGCTGTTCCTGCAAGCCTTGGCCTCCTCCTTCTTGGGCTCGCTGAGCGATATAGGTATTCCGCTTCGATGCTTGTCCAATGTTGCACCGACGACGCTATTATCATAAAACCGGGCGACGGGCATACCACTAACGTATGACATGACTCTCCACAGCCAGCAGCTACCAAAGTCAATAAAACACCTGGCCGCTTGCGTCACCGCACAGATCTTACCTCCTAGTAGGTTGATACGCCCATGTATAAGTACATGCATACATGCGTACCTTTCTACCATGGCCGAGACCCTTGATTGCAGGTTTCTGCCTTCTGTCCACATCCTTTTAACGACAGCTAGCATTAACGACGGATGGTTCCCAAAGCGCAAGTAGGATTCCCGCGGCTTTTCTCCCCGTGGCCAAATCTGACGGGGTTAGCGAAAAGCTTAATAGACATGACAAGTCGTGACGCTCCCCAAGGATACAGCACCGAGGCGCTAGCCAGGCACATGTCGGTACCGAGAAGACGCAGGTACACAAAACTCCACTCTTCTGGCCCTCTCGCACCGCCAAAGTCCAGATGGCCCTTGGCACCGGAGTAGAGGATACTTGGCCATCATTAGGCAGCATAAAGAATATTGTACTGCATTTCTAGCAAAAGTTTGGCCAGAGAGAAGCCAAATCGACAATTCGAGCGTTTCCTCAGTCGTCAAGGTCACTTGAGCGTCAGGTTTTGTCCTGCTCCGATGAAACGTCTGCAGTACATTCGTCGCCGATACGATGTCCGAGCAAGGATCCTTGTTGTCGTCTACATGTGTACAATGTATAAGTTGAACATTGGTGACATTGGTGTTGTCCATACCCCGGTCAGGCAGCAGCCCTCCTGACTCAGCTAGGTCTCTCTCTTTCTCTTCCATTAAGAAGCACACATCTGGACTCTTGCTTTGGTTATGTGCTCTCTAGAAGGCACCGTGAATTGTAGATGTAGCCTGGTGTTTTTGCTGCGGATTCGCGCCTTGTTCTTGCTGCCGTGCGTTTTCCCCCATGTATATCGGGATCAACTGGGAGCATTGGGTCGAGGACTGAAACAGTCAGCAGTGCTCGTTTGCCAACTGCCTGGCTCGTTTTTTTGACACGCATGATTAAATCTGCATCTCGTTATCCCGTCCTGACATGCGTTTGACCACTTTGATTGGCCGCCTTTCACCATACATTTGTATGGGGTCGCCGACAATGATGATGGTCCGGAGGCTCTGTGACTAGAGCGACGGCAATCACCAACAAAAGCCAAATCGTGCAATCGATGTGCCATACGTCGCTGCTGGTGCCCATGGTGGTACTGACAGAAGCTCTTGATTGGCTGCAAGAGGCTGGGCAACAGGCCGCGGTCCACGGCCGTGAGGGGGTATCAAACTGTCAATTTTGGCCGCCGAGAGAATCTGACTGCACCCCGCACGACTGAATACAGTTGTGACGTTCCCCGTGAGAAGGCGTTTGTTGTCCTCATTGCGAAGCAGTCCAATGGCAGTAGCCACCAACAAAGTCTACGGGCCCTGCGATCGCAAATGGGTGGTGGTTGCCATCAGTGCCAGAGAGGTGGACCTGGATCAGGGACCAAATTCCACATCACCAACTTCAAGGCCCATCGTGGCATTCGTAGTCTCGACTTTTCATTGCGTCGATGCTGTTGCATGTTTGCGGAGTTCTACCCGACTCCAGAGCCAGGTTCGGGGGGCCCTCGAGCCAATGAAAATGTTCTGAACAGGAGAAAAAGCGAGGCACGGCCTTGCCCGTTGCTAGCAGATTTTTCAATAATGGATTCATGGCCATGACCAAGCAGGCTGGGAAATATGTAAGTCAACTCACTCCTTGCATCGAAGACAAGATAGACAGGGGGTCACATGGACCGAATTTCGATCTGGCACACAGGCCAGTAAGAAAACAAGCGATGAGAGGCTCAAGCAGCAGGCGGGGGAGTCATTCAGCCGAGTAAGAAAAACAAGAAGGTCCTTGCATCGGCATTCGCAGCTTGGACACGACCAACAGCGAGCGGCAAGAGAGAAGAGCTGTTTGCACAGGAGCTTTGTGACGGTCGTTCAGAGCAATCGTGGCCTGGGTGCTCGTCGTCTGACGCGGCTGGTGCACACATGCATGCATGCATGTGTGTGTGTGTGTGTGTGTGTGTGTGTGTGTGTGTGTGTGCATGGTCTCTGCTCTCGGCCCCCACCGCGCTGGAACAAGCGACTCAAGGAAGGGAAGGAGCCACACTGCGAGGTCCTGCTCTTTTCTATGAGCCAATTAGATGAGCGGGATCGCCACAAGACACCAGGCATGTTGCATGGCTGGATTTCATTTTTTGTCTCTGCTTTTTGTTTGCAACAACTTGACTTGGGCGAGTGCACCGAGCGGCGCGAAGAGTCGAACAAAGGAGCCTCGAAACACGCGCCGAACCCATGCCGGAGCCAGAGCCAGAGCCAGAGCCAGAGCCAGAGCCAGAGCCAGAGCCAGAGCCAGAGCCAGAGCCAGAGCCAGAGACAAACTCCGACGTGGGTTGATGTCAGATGAGCAGCGTTCGCCAGGACCAGGCCAAATCGTCCAACGGTGCCCTGTATAACAGAAGCTTTGGCAATCTTTGGCCGTGTCCAGGGTTTAGGCGGCTCTCCAGAACAATAAAATGGACTTGATGGCTTGGCGGGCTAACGCTCCCCGCATGCCACTGTTTTCCGCCTGACGCTATTCAACGCCGTCGCAGCCTGGCTAACCGCCCCGAGCCTCTTGCACCGCGTGGCCCAACTCGACCTCAACGCGACGACACCAGGTGCGAATGCCTAGAATGACAACCCTATTCTGAACGGCATTGGATTCCCTGACCACGTGTTGGAACGTTTTCGGGGCGTTTGGACGACTTATAGTTGGTGAAGAATGAAGTCGGCCATGTGGAAAATAAGACGGAAAGAACAGCTCATGTGCCATGTTGCTTGACCGCGGCAAAGCTGATAGCATAAAGTGGGCATCGTATGTGCATTCTGGGTTGCCTCAAACACGCACCAGAGCTGGTGACGTCTGTCTGACCTCCCTACATCTAGTACTCCATGTGCCACCAGCATAGAGCAATAAATTCATGTTGTCTTTTTATCATCCTGGTGTCACGAGTGAAAAGGGCCACAGGCAATGCCCACGATCTTGTACAACCAAATACAGATTGTTGGTGTTGATGGCATATGTGTATTGGTCATGTGTGCCAGACAATACCAAGGGCAGACGGATCTGCATAATTACAGTACACGGATGTACCGGCTCCTATTGTATGTGTAGATCTACGCTGGGCCAACAATGCAGGCCGCCCCCTTAATGTCATCGCGGCCGGGACGTAATCGTAAATAAACTCCAGCAACGCAGTTTGAACTTGTGAAAAAAGTGCATCAGGGAGCTTTCTACAACATTGGCTTTATTTAGCGAAGTGGATGGACTAAGAGGCCACGATTCCCCCGCAAACGAGCACGATTTCACTTCCTTTGATCCAGAATTTTCTTTTAAAGAACCTTTTCTAGACCCTGCTTTCTGCCGCCAGCCGAGTTGTAGTGTTTGAGCGTTGACGTGATGGTCCAACTCCTGCGTTTGATGTGTATGTGTGTTGACTGGCGTGGAGCCTTTGATGCCGTAAGCATCGCGTTGCAGCTTCTTATCGCGCGCGTCACGCCCGCGATTTATGCTCGTTGTACAAGGTAGGGAATACGGAGTGCTTGCATAAAAATAACCATTTTTAACAACAGCATGTATGTACACTGCAGCATGTAGACGCTCGGTCAATGGGGGTAAAGCGCTTTGCCTAGGGAATGGCCAACAAACGGTGGTGTCTAAACAAAAATCTGCCTTGGACAAGGTTTTTTTTTTTTTTTCAAACCTCATGTCTAGGGGTTCATGTTTTTGGGGGAGACTTTAGTACATGGCAAAATATTGAAACGAGGCCATACAGTTCGGTACGACGGGAAGCGGATTGCGGGCGTCTTGTGCACATCTCCATACCTTAGGTACGTAGGTACTTAGCTAAGGAATACGTGCTTACATATTATGTCTGTACATAATCAATGTTTGGTGCAAGCGCACGCCACCCCCCCGGGTGCTGGTCCAGCCCAACTCCAAACAAGGTCCCAGGGCCCCGGGCCCAAACCCAGGTCAAAACCAGGGCAAACCCAGACGTGAACGAGCATCATTTGGCCGAGCTGGGCTTGGCTCGCAGCCTCTCATCCTCTTTTCTTATGGTCTCTCGCGCTCTCTCGCCCTCTATGGATTGTTCCTGACATGACTTGAGGAGAAGCGGATTTTGGTGGCGCAATTGCCCTTGTTCCCATTGGCTGATGCGGATCCGCCTGTTTCCTGTTTCCAACCTTCCCTACCTTCCTGGTCTCCTTGCTGCGTGTAGCCGCCCTCAATGTCGCTTGCTTTGGGACCTACTTCCTCAGGTAAGTACTTAAGTACCTTGGTTAAGTAGCTAGGTACCAGGTAAGTAGGTACTTACTACGACCGAGTGATGAATGAAATTGGTTCCAAAACGGCCTGATTGACGTTCATTGTCTGGTTCATCAGCAAAGCGGCTCATGAATCGACCAAGGTCCGCCCAGCGATTCCAAGCATCCATGGTGCTCCATGGCGCACATTGGTTCCGTAAGAATCCTCGTTGAGCTGTGTGTACTGAAGAACTGGGCGGTACCTGGGACGGGCAGGACGGGGCAGGACGGGGCATGAGGGGCGGGGCGGGGCGGGGCGGTCTGGCAGTGGCAGACAGCCCCAGCAGGACCCCAGTCGTGAGACGGTCGCGGAAGTTTGTATGCGCTGTAGGCAGTGGGTGGTGTTGGTGGTGGTGGTGGTGGTGGTGGTGGTAGCTGCCGTGCATAGTCGTCAGCGTAGTGGTCCACGGGTAGGCAGAATGGATACCAGTTGGAAACTACTAGGTCTACTAAGGCAGATTGTGAGGTGCTAACCTCCTGGAACCCACCTAGTACCTTACTGGCCGCCCCCGCTTCTCCCCTCGCACGCCCTGCGTTCTCTACCACCTCCAACTTACCGTCAGTACCAGGCAGGTAGGTACCTGCCGTCTCGTGCACGCACATGCTCACCCGCAGCCCAGGCGGTACAGGCTGGTGTACAGGCGGCACAAGTCACTGGGCGGTGCGCAGGCTTGTCGCTTGGAGCTGGACTGCTCGTCTCCAACAGAGGGGCCCCGTGGGTGGGTTTTGGCCGCCTGGCACCTGCCAGACCTCACCGAGTTACCCTCGCTGCTCGTACCCGGCGCTGCCCACATGTGGTCCCAGTCTGCAGTTTCTTACCAGACCTGGGCTTGCTCGTACCGCAGTTCCACGGCGAGCTTGCTTGCTGGGTTCGGGTCACTTTCTGCTCTGGTGCTCGCAAGCTGGCCTGGTACGTTTCCGGGTTAAAATCATCTCTCCGCCAGTGCTTTTTCCTCTCGTCTGTCCTCTTCTTGCCTTTTTATCCCACCTCTTCTCCTTCTCCTCTTGCTTTCTCCCTCTCCCTCTCCCTCTCTCCTCCTCATCCTCTTCCCCTTCTCCTGTCCATACCTTCCTTCCTTCCTTCCTTCAGCCTCATCCCGACCCGCTCGAACCAGCAGGTTTGGCGTCTCGATTGTGGCAGCTGGACAGAAGAGAATCTCGCCAGACGACCGTTGGGCCTTGCACCTCCCACTCACCTCAGCCCACGTTTTGAACATAGGAGTAGGATCCCTCCAAGCCGGCCGAGCCTCCGAGTCGAACGGAAGAACGAGAGTCAAGGCAATATTCGTACAGCTGGTGAAATTGGGAAGAAATACCTTGGCTGGTATTTTCGCCATCTTACTCGACCTATAGTCAAAGTCTCTGTTCTGATTGGGGACAACTTGGCCGTCTCCTGCAGTGCATCATCCCCCTTGAGAATTCCTCACTTCGGTAGGAATTTGAATACAGTCTGCCCAGCCCACTCGCCCGTTCCCTTCGACACCCACCGACGTGGCCAATCCATCGAGTGTCCCTTTCCGAGACTGAATCACTTTTTGCAGTGTCGACATTGGTCGAACTGCGTCCTCTTTCCTGGCTGGTGCCGCCCCAAATCCTTCCGCTTCTGGCCATACTCTGGCCAGTTGGGTCACGCCAAAAGAAGGCGTGCAAGATACTCTTCGCCGGCATCACCTTGTCTTTTGGTGCAATAGTTTTTGCTCTCAGTCTTGCAGCATCCATCCATTTCTGCTTCCAGCCCTGTGGCCCGTCAAACTACGGGTTGGGCTTGCTCTTCGTCGGCCTAGCCAAAGTCTCTCATTGCCTGGAACCCACGCGAGTGAGCGTCCTCTGTTCTGGTCTGGTTCCTCATCCCTGCCCACCGACTCTGGAGCGTCCTCGAGGTCGGTGAGCCGAGTTGCCTTGTCGACAAACTTCAAAAGCATCGACTGTGCATGGCAGTCGCAGGTATGTCGATGTGGGGCCCGTCCCCTACCTGATTGGGTTTCAATGGCATCCATCCATCTAACCAAAGGAAGACTTTGCCCAGTTGCACGCCGTGGCCTCAAATCCCACCATCATCTCATTCTTCTCCGCCGTCGCGGTCGACTTGAATTCGGAGCATTCGTGTGGGAGACGTTAACTCGTTGGTCCCTGCCCCAATTATAGGATTCTGTCTCAACCCGCCCTCTGCCTCCTCTCTAAACCACTGTGCATAGCGACGGTAAGCCTACCATCTCCACACCTTGCCCTCCCTCTTGACCCAAATTTGTCGTCTCTCCCCTCGTGTCAGATCCCACCACATTCCTCGTGCCGGTCCCAAGTGGCCTCGTCCACCCAAGGGAGCCTCACCAGGGAAAGATGTGTGGTGGTAAGGGGATGCTACCTGCGTGGCAAGACGTCTCGCGTGACCATGTCACTTTCATGTCGAATCCTGCGGCGTGTCTCGCTGAGCTAACGAATGTGGTTCATCATTCTACAGGTCTAGCGACATCTCATTCTTAAACAGTCCCTCGTCCAATCTCTTTCCCCTTGGCTCTGCATTCGATCAAGTCCATGGTTTCGGTTTTGCTCCCAGCCACACATTCACTCTTTTCTCTTGATCTTTTCACCACGCTCATTTAATATTTTAATATCCTAATTCATTGCGCGCGTTTGCACTCCTTGACAACAAGGCGCCCGAGCCCGTTCATTTTTTGCGTCGTCTCCCATCCTCAAGATTTCCGGGGAATTTTGTTCAGTACTTTTTTCTTTTCGTTTCCACTTGACAGATTCGTTGACGTGCGTCTCCATAATACAATACCACGACATTTCTCCATTGGGGACAATTTCACCACTCGGCAAAACACCATCATCATGTCTTTTCATCATGCCGACAACGATTTCTTCATAGAGTCAAACGAGCCTCATCAGACTACTCGCATCGATCCTCGCACAGCCGCTAAGATGTACGCACGGAACCGACAAGACATAATCGCTAGCGAACTATCACGGCTTGCCGGCGATGAATATATGGAGGACATCATGTTGCACATGAGACAGATGGAGGCATGTTGTCCCGACTCTTTCGAGGCGACATGGAATGGCTTCTCCATGCCACAGACATTGACAAGGCTAACCGTCAAACAGGATGAGACGCTACCCGATGCCACCCTCATAGATATGCAGCGCGAGATCCAGTGGTTCATGAGACCATATCTCATCGATTTTCTGGTTGAAGCCCATGCTGCTTTCGCCCTCCTGCCGGAAACATTGTTTCTCACCGTCAACCTGTTGGACCGATATTGTTCAAGACGTGTTGTCTACAAGCAACACTATCAATTGGTTGGATGTGCCGCCTTGCTCATTGCTGCCAAGTATGGCGACAAGAAGGATCGTGTTCCGCAGATACATGAACTGAACAACATGTGCTGTGGCCTTTACGACGCCGGCATGTTCACCCAGATGGAGATGCACGTACTCAACACGCTGGAGTGGACAATCGGGCACCCCACCGTCGACTTTTTTGCACAGCTGATGGTGGCGGAAGAGTATGACGATCGGGAAGTGGAGCGGATGGCCGGCTACCTCAGCGAGATTGCGTTGTATCACAGAGACTTTGTGTCCACAAAGCCGTCAATCATGGCTCGATCATGTTTAGCGCTTTCCAGAGCCATCCTTGGCCGCCCAGAAGTCAATGACGGAGAGTGGGACCATGATGAGAATCTGACTCTGCTTACCCTCTCTCAGCACCTCGGCCAACCGTCTCCCGCCCTGGCACGCAAGTACTCGACACCGCAGATGCTGAGAGTGTCCCAGAGACTCGCCGACTTCATGGCTGAACAGGCTGCAATGGCTGTGCATGGTGCCAATCCTCCTTCACCGGCAGTCGAAATGACGTCACAACATGGCGACATTTACAGCACACCGCAGAAGGGCCATGGTGCCGTCATGGGTTTTGAAGGATACTTGACGCCGCCCATCACTCCTGATGGCGCAGGCTTCGGAAACGGGAACCACAATGTTGCGGCTAATGACGCTTACGGGATGCCGCCTCGCTGTCCTGTCACCCCATCACCCCAACACCAGCAAACCCCACATACTGACTATGCTCAACATGCGCGTCAGTACATGGATTTCTCCAGGCAACAACATCAATTACACGCAATGCATTAACAACAATGTCGTTAATTCTCGCTGCGGAACGGCAGGCAGGCATGCTCATGGTATCTAAATGCCGATATGCAGGGCCTGGAAATGATGCTCCCTTCTCAAGGGGCTTCCGGCTCTCGACACATACTCGCAAACGGCACGCATACCAAACATTTTTTTTCTTTCTTGTTTCTTCCACTCACACATCCATGACATAGCATTTAGCGAATTGTTTTTTTTAAGTTGAATCTTTGCTTTGTTTCTTATTCATCTATCACCAACCACCTCATACGAATCAAGAAGACAAACTTCCTCAGCACAAGTCTCGCAGGTACCCAAAAAAAAATGGCGTCTGGATCGATATTCCCCTTTTTGAGCTATTTTTTTTTGATAATCTTTATTCTGGCTCTCTGGTAACCTCTCTTTGCATGCCACACTTGGGCAGCTGGAAGTCACTTCCTGCGTGAATCAAGTGCGAAAGAGAAGAAACAGCAGTGGATCAGAAACAACGGGAAAGTTGTGTTGCATTTTTTCGAGATTTTTTTTTCTTTAATTTATTTTCATGGATCTGGACGTAGGGGAGGCACCGGGCCAGCTTTGACAGGGGGACAGCAGGAAGGGGTTATAGTGAGGGATCTCGAGCATGCACAAGGGGCGAGCATGCACCATGAAATTGGAAAAAGAATCGACATTTTTCACAAGACGGTCAAGGGGATGAAAAGGAGATGCAGGAAAGGGGAGAGCTTCATTGCTAGAAAGAGATTGGGGCACGCGAGGTGCACGGCCTCTGTGTCTCTTGTGGCAATGGGTCGACGCAGGTCACAGTGACCTTTGTACATTTGTTCTTCAAAAGACCGAAGAAGGGCGCATTGTGCGATGTCTTGGGGACATGGGAGCAAACAGCATCAGTCGTGTACATGTGTATGCAGACGTATGCGCATGTCGGTGTCTCTGCCCCCGAATAGAGGTGGACGCGGACGATTCCCTTTCATTCAAGCAGTCAAGCCAACGTATTGCGTGCGTAATGTGATGATGGTCAGTCGAGATTTCTGGTGTGAAGGGTTTTCCACATTTCCAACGTTCCAGCCAAGAATCGGTCGGTAGTGCCAGAAGAAAAGGGGGCCTGGTGTGAAGGTGCAGGAGGCACCAACAGAGTGGAACGCGCTAGACAAGGTGCTTCTCCCGTTGTTCTAGAATATGTCACGCGGGGCCTGCTCGGGGTGACAGCAGAGGGCATTTAAGATTATGATACGCTCTTATAAGACAAGCCTAGAAAATCTATAATAATTTTAGGCCGTCTTATGATGGCTTACTATCTAGTGACAGTCTCAAGCAGTCACCGCGGGCAGGCGTGGCGCGCAATGGTACTGTTATGTAAAGCAGTACCTATCGCAGGTGGGTACCTGGCATTTTCTTGGGTGCCTAGTACCTAGGAAGGAGCGAGCAAAAGGAGTGCGCGTGCCAGTGCAGCATACCTGCCTACTTTCCGCAATGCCATTGCCTTGGTACCTAGGTACCTACCTACCTACCAAGTACCTAACCTAACCTACCTTAGGTACCTAGGTACCTACTGACCTAGTACTTACCTAGGTAGCAGGTACCTGGGTACGCAGCAGACGGTATCGACGGCTTCCCAAACGTGGCTCAATCCCCATGTTGAAACATTTTCGGCGAATTGCGGACGGCTACGGGTTGGTGCGTGCGTGTGTTTGGATCTGAAGGTTACGTGCACAAGCATGGTGCGTGCGTGTGTTTGGATCTAAAAGTTACGTGCACAAGTATGGTGCGTGCGTGTGTTTGGATCCAAAGGTTACGTGCACAAGTAGTACCTTGGGTGGTTCGATGGAAATGGTAGGAGCGAATGTCACTACTCGGCGGTTTTAGTCGGTCACGGGGACAGGGGAAATTGGCAGTGACGTAAGGGGTGGGGGCCGTTGGCGCGTAACGGGCGGATGTCGCCGGTGGGGGCATCCGATTGGGTGGGCGGTAGATCGTGGTGGCGGGGGGCCAAGCTGCTCGGTACCTGATCTAGATAAGTACTGTTGTGGGTGAACCTACCTACCTACCTACTTACCTGGTATGTTGGTAGGCAGGGAGGTAGGGAGTCATGTATGTAGTTTGCTGTGGGATTCAGGGTAGAATTACGTACATGTACGTGGAATTGAAGTGATGCGAGGAATTGTTGCAAGGCACCCACCTACCTACTTGAGGTACCTACGTAGGTACGTATGGGGGTACATAAGTACCTAAAATAAACAGACACTGGTAGGTACATCAGAATTGCGGTAATTTCTAGGGATTCGAAGGGTACCGCAGGAGGATTATAATCCCTGCCAACCACCTTGTCAAATCACGTGCACGCACGCTGCTAATTAGCGGGGCTTCGTGGGGCTTGAAGATTTGCAAAACCATTCAGGGATCATACTATACTTACTTACCTAGGTACTTTCTTGGTGGAGTCTTGGCCCTTGGGATTGACCCCATGCGCGGTCACGTGTGGGTGGTTAGGCTGGCATGGAACAGGGCACGTACACGTACAGTTTTTGGGATGAAAAGAATCAAGGGGGTTGTGCCTGAGCTGAAACATGGACTCGGCAGATGCGATGGCATTTTCCAGGCATGCCGTATTGCGTGTACATGTGTATTGCGATTGAATTGCCCCCTCGTGCCCAGATCAGCCCAGACCAGATGCTGCTCGCGCTGGGAGGGCGGGGAGGCGCTCCGGGCCTCTGGCGCATGCCAGTTGTGTGGGCGAGCCCCTGAGATTTCGACCGGGAGCTGGTATGTTGAGGGGGGTGACGGAAGGGGCGCTGGGCATGTGTGTGTGTACATTGAACGGCGACTGTACGTAGGCTACCTACCTACATGGTCTTTTTCTATTTTGATGTATTTTCTTTCGTATTTCTTTTTCAAAACGTGGCCACGGTTAAATGCGCTGGCGGGTCGTGGTCGTGTTCGCGTCCATGGGCGGGCGAGACGTCTCAGCAGTCGGAAAGAGCGCAATGCGTGTGCACTTTCTGACTCGACCATGAGATTTGCATCTTGCATCTCATTTGATCTAGGCCTGTGAGAAATGGGCAGGGTCGGTCACAGCTTCTCATGCCAGATGCACCGGATTGTCGTCGGCTCCGGCGAGGGGCTACCGGCATCTTTTCCCCGCCGCTTTTCTTGGTGAGGGAGGCCATATCAGCAGCGTTGGCACGGCATCCTCGTTGGGACGCTTCTTTTTCCGGTTGTGGTAACTTGGACATGGCGTTTCCTCTCCGAGACGTCGTTCGTCGTCTGCCCATCATCATTTGGCATGGCGGCGGAGCGTGGCAGTTCGACCGGTCGGCCTGAGCGCGGGCAACCCGTTGGTTGGGTGGGCGGCGAGACGGCCAGGCATTTTGGGTCGAGACATGTCTGAGAATCTTTTCGTCCGCCGTGATGGAGACGGGTCTGGGAGCGGGTTTGGGTTAGTACGTGACGTGTGCTTTCCTTGATTGGGGGGCGGTCGATTTTGGGGAACGGGCAAGGTTTGCCAAGGCGTGATGGACGACGTGGCTCATTTCGTGGGAGGTCTGGCATCTTAGACATGATGACACCGCCATGATGGAGTGGCCTTTTCTGGCTGGCCAGGTGGTTGGCTGGTGAAGGGTGTGGTCGAGCACTGGTGGTTTTTGTCGAGACGGCAATGGCTGAGGTTGCTTGTTTGACGCCAGACTGGGGCTCGGGTGCCGCGCGAGGACGATGGGTGTCTGATGTCATGGTTTGCGTATAAATAAATGATTGAGCACCAGATGTCGTGAGGAACTGTCACGTCCGTGGACTATCGGCCGCCCATGGCGGTTGTACGTACGGACGGCTACGCAGTCTGGGCCTGCATCGTCACGATGACCAGTGACTGGGGTGGGGGTTGGGTTTACGTGGTTGGGCTACCTACCCTGCAGCGGAAACCATTTCTCAAATGGCAAGTCGATGATTCCCTGGGTCTCTCTACATCTCTGGATCACTACGTGCTTGCTCCTTGACATGCAAAAACCCCGCCATCTGGCACGTTGTAGCAACGCGCATTCGCTTTCTGGACTCGGCCGGCTACCGTGGTTGTGCACGCACGCAAACGACGCGGCCGAGGCGCAAGCGTCGTGCCCATCTGCAACGGACTGCTGCGGGCAAATATCTCGCCTCGCCACGCTCCATGCCGAGGAAAGCAAAGCCATGACGTAACCCTGGCACCGCCCCCAGGTTGCACTGCTTCTGCTTCAACGTTGGGCTGGGGGCACACATGAGCTTCCGGCCAGACCTTGATCTCCCTTTGCCGTCCCCCTTGCCCTGCTTCCGGCCAGACCTTGATCTCCTTTTGCCGTCCCCCTTGTCCTGCTTCCTTGCCAACTTTGTTGTTTGCGGAATAAAGCAACAGTGGCCGGCCGCCCGGAGCAAAGCAGCATCTGCTGCCGCCTGACGCGTCTCTGCCTCGACTCCCCGCATATCGCTCGCTGCTTTTCCATCAACACCCATGCTTACCTTGAAATCTTGACCGAATCAGTGCCCGGCCGTCAAGGCCCTGCTCCTCGGAGCAACCTGCGACCATGCCGCCTGTCATGGACGAAGATGAGGACGAGAGGCGATACCAGGCACCGTACAGCGCGCGCCGACCCGTTCCCACCGTATCCAAGTACCGGGAGGGAAAAGCTGCGAGGCAGCAGGAGTCGACGAGAGAGGACCAGGTGGAAGACGTGGCTACGAAAAGCGAAAAGGACCTTTCAAGAGACCATCAACAGGAGAGGCGGGAGACATCACACAGCTATGCTCACGAGATTGATCATGTGTCGGAAGAGCAAGAGCAAGAGCAAGACCAAGATGGGCCCCAAGACGGATTCAAAGACACCTCCGAGGTCCATGATGGCTCCACCGACGTGAAGCAGCGAAGAAAGGAACTGAAGAAGAAGAAGAAGAAGAAGAAGAAGAAGAAGCGTTAACGAGCCGATCGGGAAGTAACTGATCCGGTCACGCATCTGCCCATCAGGATTCACGACTTGACGGATGATGCCCTGAAAGAAGCTGCTTGCTCGCATCCTGCCTTTGCATCCGATAGAAGAACCAGGACGCCATACGGTGACGGCAGCGAATTTGAGGCACATGTGAAGAATGAAGCACGAGACTCGCAGAGAAATCATGAAACAGTGCAGAGCGCAGAGCAGGTTTCCGCCGCCCCATTTCGATAGTCTGAATCAGGCTTTGTTGTCCATCAACAGCCGGGGTCTCACCTTTGGCCTTGCCAGCATCTCGCTCATCGTCATCGTGGGCCTTGCTCTGGGGGTATTCTCTCACCGTGCTGCAAAAACAGTTTCCAGCGAGAAGAGCGTCGGTGGAACTCATCATCTATTGCCGGGCTTGGTTTCGGTGTGCTTCATTCTCTGCGCATCAGCGACCGTCATTGCCGGAGTGCGCCAGTACACTGCACGCAAAATAAGCAGCGTATTCCAAGATGAAGTCTGGGAGGCACATGGCGAGCAGCTGCAACAGGACACCAAAAATCACGAAACAGAGACGACGATCTGGCTAAACTCGGTGCTGGGTGCGGTGTGGCCGCTGATCAACCCGGATCTCTTTGCTAGTCTAGCCGATACCCTCGAGGATGTCATGCAGGCCTCGCTCCCCAAGCTGGTTCGCATGGTCAGCGTCGAGGACATGGGGCAAGGAAGCGAGTGCATCCGTATACTTGGCATCCAATGGCTTCCCACCGGCGCGGCGAGCAAGTCCGTCACGAGAGATGGCGAGCTCACGTCGGACAAGGGCTCCGATAGCAAAAGAGAAGAGGAATCCCTGTCATCAGCAAATGGCAGCGACGGCAAGTCACCCCAGGGTGTGTCCAGAATGGGCGCAATTGCCAAGGGGATGCAAGGGGAAAAAGGGGATTTCATCAACATGGAGGTGGCATTTGCCTATTGCGCACGGTCTAGTTCCCGACGCCTCAAGGACAGGGCAAAGGACATGCATCTCCATCTTGCATTCTATTTGCCCGGAAACATCAAAGTCCCCGTGTGGGTTGATCTCCAAGGCATCATTGGACGTGTTCGACTGCGCCTGCAGCCTTGTCCCGACCCGCCCTTTTTCTCGCTCTGCACCATGACCTTTATGGGTCAGCCCAAGGTGGACGTACGCTGCGTGCCTCTGAGTCGCCGCGGACTGGAAATTATGGATATACCGCTGATGAGCAATTTTGTTCAAAGTGCAGTCGATGCGGCAGTGGCCGAATATGTTGCCCCCAAGAGCCTGACCCTGGACTTGAAGGACATGCTTGCTGGGGATGACTTTACAAAGGACACGGTCGCCACTGGCGTCATCATGGTGCATATCGATCGAGGCCATGATTTCAAGAGGGGAGACACGACGATGCCTCTGATCAAGGACGGCGGTTCGGATCCGTATGTGTCGGTGGGATGGGCCAAGTTTGGCAAAGTGCTCTGGAGCAGCCGCGTGATGCAGACGGAAATGGAGCCTCACCGGGACGAAACGTGCTTTGTGCCCGTGACGCCCGAGGAGGTGAATATCGAAGAGCGAATCCGTGTTCAGCCGTGGGATTCGGACCGATTCACGGCCGACGATGATCTTGGCCGCATCGAAGTGAGTCTTGAGGACGTGATGCAGAGCGAGGACTCGAGAGGAAAGATGAGCAGACGGACGGACGGGTTCCGTGCCCTGAGGGCAGGGGACGGCATGCCTGGAAAGCTTCGGTGGAGCGTTGGCTACTTCCCCAAGACGAGCATTCAGCCGTCTCAGTTTGCTCGACAGACACATGATACAAAAGTCCGGTCTGTGGAGCAGTTGAAGGACAAGGTGGAGGAAACATGTGAGCGCAAGCTTGGCGAGTTTATGATCAAGGAGGACATCAAGGTGCGTGATGAGGAAGAGCTGGAGCAGCAAATGATGCGGGAGATGAAGAAGGAGACGGATGCCATGATGATGTCCGCTCCGCCGCCGAACGGGTACCCAAGTGGCGTGTTCAGCATCCAGATCCACAACGTCACTGGGCTGGGAATCGACCGGCTCAACAAGCGACAGCTCGACGATTACGACGAGGCCAGCGATGAGGAGGAGGAGGGAGAGGGTCTGCCCAGCTCATACTGCACCATCATCATCAACCACGGCAAGACTTTTAGAACGAGAACGAAGCCGCAGAATGCCAGGCCATTCTTCCATGCTGGATGCGAGCGGTTCATCCGAGACTGGAGGGACTGCGAAGTCTTCGTCTCGGTTCGGGATGCGAGACTCGACGAGGACAACCCGCTGCTGGGCATTGTACACTTGCCTCTTGCTGACGTGTTCCAGGACGGCGCGCAAGCCATGGGATGGTATCCCCTCGGCGGAGGTATCGGCCACGGCAGAGTGAGGCTATCCATGGTGTGGCGGAGTGTAGTGCTCCAGGCACCACGCAATTTGCTCGGCTGGCAGTATGGCACGGTCATCGTGGACCCAGCTGCTGTCAGCCTGGACTGTCCCGCCGAGCTCATGTCCTGCAAGCTGAAGCTCAAGACGGACGTTTGCGTGGGAAAGATGTACCCGTCTTCCGACCACAAAGGCAGATGGACGGCCAAGAAGGAGCAGAATCTTCATCTGGCGGTCAAGAAACGCCATAGCAGCTGCATGGCGGTTGAGTTTCGCGACAAAGGCTTCCTCGGAGACAAGGTCGCCGCGTTTTGCGTCTTGTGGTTGAAGGACGTGGCGAGCGAGGAAGAGGAGGAGGAGGAGGAGGAGGAGGAAGAGGAGGAAGAGGAGGAAGAGGAGGAGGAAGAGGAGGAGCTCGAACTTGCCATCTGGTGGAGAGGCAACTACGAGCGGGCCGTGGTCAACTGCTTGGGGGACTACTGCGGCGAACGAGTTGGTACGCCCAAGGTCAAGGTTGCATTCTGGAACGGCATGGCAAGTCTAGCGCTCCTTGACCCCCCCTGACGCTCTCGGGAAGCAAGAATGGCTAATGAGCACATGGTTTCTCTGCGCAGGGCCAAGCGCACTCAAAATGGGCGCGTCGGAAGCAGCACACGCGGGATGTCGTGGAAGTGATTGATGCCGCGAGAGAGAACCTCGACCGGGACAAGGGCGAGAGGCAAGGCGGGATTGTGGACGAAGACGCGTCCAGCAGCGATCGTGACAGCTCGGACGAGGAAGAGGGGGAGGTGCCGGATGGCAGTTTGGGACACAAGCAGGGTGTTCTTGATCAAGTGCGCTCCTACAAGAGACGAGACAAGGCGTTGCACAGGCAGCATCGTGGTTTGATGCAGTGGAAGGTATGGTGCGGCATGGGAACCGTCCGTCACAAACTCAAGATGGACAGCTGCTCACTTTTGAAACATGGATGCCGCGCACAGCGAGGTGGGTGAAGCACAAGATGGGCAGGGTGGAGGAACGCGTGGGGGGGTTTGTTTGAGCATGAGGGCAGAGAGCCGGGCATCGAGACGGAGGTGTAGATGGCATGCATGTATTTTGTTGCCCATGTCGGATTGGAAGAGACGTATGCAGAGTGAATGGTGGATGGGGACAGCCGGGCCAGCTTGCAGGTGACGATTCTTGTGGTGCACACATGCATGTTTGGAAAAAAAGAAATATACTCGGCTCGATGCATGCCTCGTGATGTGGTCATGTCACGAGCCACTCTTGGACATGCACGGAGCACGGAGCACGGAGCACGGAGCACGGAGCACAGAGCACGGAGCGCGGAGCGGGCCTCAACAGGACGGTAGATGACTAATCCCATCCATCCATCCACATGCACCCAGCCCATCATGGCGCCCGTCTCGACTCTCGAGAGGCACTCCCGCCTCGGCCAGCTGTTCTTCTGGCGAAATGGAGCGCCGTCTGGTGGGAGACACCCTCCATGCATGGGTGGTCCGTCCAAACCCAGTCAATTGAGTTCGCCTGACATGGAGCGCTGATTTCCCATCGTTGCCTCTTTCCTTTTCCCTGCACGACGTCCCTATCCTCGACCCGAAACCCGGACCCCGGCTGTTGTGCCCTTCTTTTTTGGCTTTCCACCCCTCCCCCCCCCCCCCCCCCCCACGTCAGCCAAGTCAGTCACTCACTCGCGTGTTGGTTGACCGACGACGCCCGCCAGCGCTGCATCTCCTCGTCGCGACCCGTTTTCCCCGTCATCACGTTGCGCTTCTTCTCCCGCACGATATCTTTTTTTCGGCGTGCGGACGTGGAAAGCCGGTTTGTTGGTTGTTTGGTCCTGGTGCGGGCTGGCCTTGAGACGTCGCTCTTTTTGTGCACAATTGATTGATTGATTGATTGATTGATTCTTTATTTCTTCATTTCGTTCATTTTACCTTGCTTTCAATTTTTTTTTTTTTATATCTCCCCGCATTCCCAACCCGCATAGCCTAGCCAGCCAAGGCTCCTTCCTCTCGCAATGGTCGTGTCCCTCCTTCGCTGGTAGGTCTGCTTTCTGGCCAAGCTTGGCTTTTTTTTTTTTTTGTTTCGCGAGAGTACCAGCCGGGATGCCGTCCCGGATCAATCACGCATTGCTCCACGGCGTCCACATGCGCACTTGGATCGAGAGTACCAGCCGGGATGCCGTCCCGGATCATTCACGCATTGCTCCACGGCGTCCACATGCGCAATCGGATCGACAGAAGCAGGGGGGAAAATGTCGGACCCTTGGCGGAACTCGCGAAAGGTGGCCGATGCGATGACGACTGGCTGGCTGGCTGACTGGTTTGCAGGTACAACGCCAGACTGGCGGCGCGGCCGCTCCTGACGCAGAGCGTGACGACGGCGGTGCTCTTCGCCACGGGGGATATCGCGGCGCAGCAGGTTGTTGAGAAGAAGGGGGTTAGGGGGCATGATTTGGCGCGGACGGGGAGGATGGCGCTGTATGGGGGGTGTGAGTTTGCGCCTTTACTCCTTTTGTTGTTCTTCTTCTTTTCTTTTCTTTTCTTTTCCCGCCCGAGGGATGTGTACGACAAGGGATCATCGTCCGCCGGAGGCGCCCCCCGGAGGGACATTTGCAAAGACGGTTATATACATAAAGGGGATGTCCGCCGAAGGCGGGAGCTCGCCGCAGGCGGCCCCCGGCAGGGCCCCCGGAGGGATATTTGCAAAGACGGTCATATATATAAAGGGGATGTCCGCCGAAGGCGGGAGCTCGCCGCAGGCGGCCCCCGGCGGGGCCCCGGAGGGACATTTCCCTTTCTTCTCTTCTTTTGCTTGAAAACAGACGAGCCCCCTTGCTGATTTCCCCGCCTTCTCGAGCAGGCGTCTTCGGCCCCGTCGCCACCGCCTGGTTCGGATTCCTCGCCCGCAGAGTCAGGTTTCGGAACGCGCGCGTGGAGACGCTCGCGCGCGTGGCCTGCGACCAGACGCTGTTTGCGCCCGTCATGATCGGCGCGTTCCTGAGCAGCATGGCGGCCATGGAGGGTGCTGGCGCGGGGGAGCGGCTGGAGAAGTCGTGGTGGCCGGCGCTCAAGACGAACTGGCTGGTGTGGCCGATTGTGCAGACGGTCAACTTTACGTTTTTGCCGCTGCAGCATCGCGTCTTGTTTGCCAATGTGGTGTCTGTGGGGTGGAACGGCTACTTGAGCTGGGTGAATGGCCGGTAGGGGAGGGGAGGGGAGGGGAGGCGGCGAGCGAATGCTGTGGTGTGTGTGGTGTGTGGTATGTGCTGGTTGGACGCGGTTCCTGCGTGGACGGTGCTGCCTTGTTGCGTCCATCTTTCCGATGGTGCTGTTTTTGTCTTGCCGCATCTTTGTTCTGGCTCCGTGGTCTTGGGCTTGCTTGTTCGTTCGTCGATGGATGGGAGAGGCGGTCGGTCCAGCAATGGCCGCGGGCGAACGAACGGGTCGGGACGGGGACGTGGACGTGGGCACATGGACGGGCACTTGGGTTTTTGCATCTGTTCTGCTGGTTGCCGTGGTTGGACAACAGAAGGCAGAGGCGTCAAAGGGCAGGGAGAGATGCATGATGTAATCCGCTTCCACTCTTCATCAGGACGGGATCAAGAACAGGACGGGCGGGGCGGGTTTTGCTGCTTCAACTCTTCATTATAATGGGATTACGAACAGGACAGCGGGTTTTGCTGCTTTAACTCTTTATTATGACGGGATCAAGCACAGGACAGCGGGTTTTGTTGCTTCAACTCTTTATTATGACGGGATCAAGAACAGGACAGCGGGTTTTGTTGCTTCAACATGGCGCCCAGGCAGGCGATCCACGGCAACACGGCCAACACCACCACTGCCGTCTGTGTCGCCAAGGCTGCCATATGCCTTCGCCTGACAGATGCCTGAGAGACTTCAAGCATGCCATGCGCACAGAGCCGTACCATTCATCTTCATCAATCCGTCACGAGCCGTCAAGCACGCCTCCTCTCTGGGCGACTGACGGATGTCTGCAAAAGGACAAAGGCGGTCAGGGTACGCCCATGTCGCTGCCTGAGGCACCCACTTCACAACCCAGTCCAGGGCCAAACCTCGCGTGCGTCTTTGCCAGGGTCGGACCATGATCAAGTCGGATTTGCAACACCTGACATCCGCATCATCAACATCGCCACCTTGGCAGTAGAGAGCTGCCTTCTCTCCTCGCACGACCATCCGTTTGCCGCGATACCCTCTGCGGCGTGCGCCAGGCTGCCGGGTATGCTGCCGTCATCCGTCGGGCGCGTCGTTTGCCCGCCCCCCCCGACAGGGCTGGCTTCGGCGTTGACCTCGTCGCCCCGAGCAGTCGTCGCCGCTGTCCCGGATTTTGTTCGGGGTCACCAGCGTCGCTGCTCTTCGTCCAAACCTTGGCGATCGGACAAGGAACCCAGCGAGATTGCTGCTGGCCAGTCCGTCACGGCCTCGACGTCGCGAAGCGAAAGCAAAACCGGCTCCGAGAAGCGGAAACGAAAGGGCAAGGATGCTCCTGACAAGGGCGCCTCGTTCAAGAGGCTTCCCAGCGTCCCAAGCACTCACCACATTTCACAACAAGGTACGGATTCTGCGCCGTGGACTAGGCGAAATTTTTCCTTCTGTACTTGCCGCAGGCTGACTGACACTCGTCGTCACAAGCTCTGGGCCTGTCGTCCTTCTTCTCATTACATCGCCCCATCTCCATCACACAGACGATGCCCCGTACCGTGAGCGACGAGCACTTTGCCTCCATCTTTGCGCCCCGCGCGAGGGCCAACAAGGTGTCGGATACCGTGTCGACCTTGTCGAGCACCATCGACCAGCTGGACAGGCCCATGGCGCAGCTGACGATTGGTAGCCATGAGGACCAAGAAAGGGGCGACGGCATGCACAGGGTCGGCTTGCGAAATGCCGATGGGAGCGAGTCGAGCATCTACCTTGAGGTCGATACCATGTCGGGCGACTTCTTGCCCTTTCGTCCGCCACCTTTGCCGCAGTCGGAGTCTGCTGCTGCTGCTGCTGCAGAGAGACCGGCGGCCGAATCTGCCGAGGACGTGGAGTCGGCACCGCGGCACCGAGTTTATACGGCCATGTTCACGATTGAGGAGGCCACGGAGCCGGATGGACAGATCCGCATCGTCGCGCACAGCCCGCGAATCGTCAACGACCAGCAACCACGCAGCTTCTTGGAACGCATGGCCAGGCGACAGTTTCAGGCTGATGCGGCTCGGAGACGTGTCGACGTGCATGCCATTAGTGTCAAGAGGCAGAGGAAGCTGAGGATGAAGAAGAAGAAGTACAAGAAGCTTATGAAGCGCACGCGCAACCTTCGCCGAAAGCTCGATAGAACGTAGTGGGCGGGGGTTGGGGGCCACCCGCGGAGGGCAACAGCGTACACGGTCCTTGCTCCCCTTGCTTTTTCTTTTCGTCATCTCCATTTCATTTCCGAATTTGCATTGGAATGGGTTCGCCATGCGAGAGGCGTCTAGTGTAGCATTGCGGTTGACAGTGTCTGTCGACGTGGCTTGGGGGTTATATGCTCGTCTTTGATACATCTCTCTTGTGTCACGGACGGCATGATGGATATTTTTGGTTCGCAGCGACCAGTCATGATTTGTACTTGCACTGCACGCATCCTTTTGTCCGCCTTGAGCTGTGAAAATGTATCAGAGTTTTGACCTTGGACCTTGTTTGCAGTGCCACCAACCGCCGCGGCAGCGTCGGGCCCACATCAAGTCGTTGCTTCACCGCCCGCCCGCCCAATCAATACTGCCACCAAAATTTGGGAATTTTTGAAGGTTGAGTCGTCGTCCCGCCTTGAGCTTGCTTTTGCTTTGCTTGCGTGCCTGAAAGTTTTTGGCAGGCAGTTAGTTGACGCCCTTGCAATCAAAGATGGATTCCTCGGGGCAACAACAGAGCGGCGAAATGTCGCGCAAGCAATTGTATGTTTGATGGATGGATATTCGCGGGGAAAGCCCTTCCCCCCAAATCACTCCCGTTTACGAGGCTTTGTCCACCAACGATGCTGACGTTTTTTTTTTTTTTTTTTTTTTTGCCACAAGAGACTCGCGCATCAAGGCGCTCATTAGCAATGGGATGCAGGAGAAGAAGAGGAGCTTCTTTGTTGTGGTGGGCGACCATGCAAAGGATACGATTGTGTATCTGCATCATATTATGTCGAATGCGAATATCAAGCACAACAAGTCTGTTCTTTGGGCGTATAAGAATAAGTTGTTGGGATTTACTAGGTATGCTTGTGCTTTACAACTCGTGTGCCCTTCCCCCCCCCCCCTTCTGTGCCTCCTCTGACAGGAAACATTTGTTGTGTGAAACTTTTAGTCATCGCAAGAAGCGAGAACAGAAAATCAAAAAAGAAATCAAGAGGGGCATTCGAGAAGTCAACGAGAGCGACCCGTTCGAGCTTTTTGTCTCGCTGCACAACATCCGATACACATACTACAAGGAGACGGACAAGATTCTGGGACAGACGTTTGGCATGTGCATCTTGCAGGATTTCGAGGCCCTGACGCCCAATATTCTGGCAAAGACAATGGAAACGGTCGAGGGCGGTGGCCTGGTGGTCATGTTGCTCAAGGGCATGAACAGCCTGCGCCAGCTGTACAACCTGTCCATGGACGTTCACTCTCGATACCGGACCGAGGCTCACAATGACGTGGTCGCGCGCTTCAACGAGCGATTCTTACTTTCGCTGGGCAAGTGCGATGCTTGTCTCGTCATCGACGATGAGATGAATGTGTTGCCCATCTCGGGGGGCAAGGATGTACAGGCCTTGCCGCCTCCGGATCTGGACGACAACACCAAGACGGAGCAGGAGGTTGAGCTGAGCAACATCAAGGAGGAGCATGAGGACAGGCAGCCGGTGGGGTCGCTCATCAAGCTTGCCAAGACTGTTGACCAAGCCAAGGCACTCCTGACATTTACCGAGGCGATTTCGGAAAAGACGCTCCGGAGCACCGTCACGCTGACGGCCGCAAGAGGCCGTGGCAAGTCGGCAGCCATGGGTGTTGCCGTGGCTGCGGCGGTTGCGCACGGGTACAGCAACATCTTCATCACGTCTCCGTCGCCCGAGAACTTGAAGACCTTGTTTGAGTTTGTCTTCAAGGGCTTCGATGCCCTCGGCTATGCTGACCATGCCGACTACTCCATCATCCAAAGCACGAACCCCGACTTCAACAAAGCCATTGTCCGAGTCAACGTTCATCGGCAACACAGACAGACGATTCAGTACATTCGCCCGCAGGATGCTCATGTTCTGGGACAGGCGGAGCTGGTGGTGATTGACGAAGCCGCCGCCATACCGCTGCCGCTTGTGCGGAAGCTGATGGGTCCGTATCTGGTCTTCATGGCCTCGACCATCAACGGCTACGAAGGCACCGGCCGATCTCTCTCGCTGAAGCTGATCAAGCAGCTTCGAGAGCAATCATCACGGGTCGCTGCTTCTGCAAATGGCGACACGACCATGGCCGATCGGTCGACGGGGAAGGCAGCCAAGACTGAAGAGTATCAAGCGGCCAGAAAGCTCCGCGAGATCACGCTGTCCGAGCCCATCCGGTATGCCAAGGGCGATTCGGTGGAAAGGTGGCTCAACAAGCTGCTCTGCTTGGACGCTACCCTGCCCAAGACAAAGTCGACCAGCATCCAGGGGTGCCCCGACCCTGCGCAGTGCGAGCTTCTCGCCGTCAACAGGGATACGCTATTCTCCTACCACCCCGTCTCGGAGGCCTTCCTGCAGCAGATGGTGGCTCTGTACGTGGCGAGTCACTACAAGAACTCGCCCGACGACCTGCAGCTGATGAGTGACGCGCCGGCCCATCAGTTGTTCGTCCTGGTGCCGCCGAACGTGGAGTCTACCGGGAGACTGCCGGAACCGCTCTGCGTGATTCAAGTGTCGATGGAGGGAAAGATTAGCAGAGAAAGCGTGTTGAATAGCCTGAGCCGGGGCCAGCGGCCCTCGGGCGACCTGATCCCGTGGCTCGTCAGCCAGCAGTTCCAAGATGAGGACTTTGCTTCCCTATCCGGTGCGCGCGTCGTCCGCATTGCCACGAACCCCGAGTACATTTCCATGGGCTACGGTACCAAGGCGCTCGAGCTGCTCGTCGACTTTTACGAGGGCCGGTTTGCGAGCATCTCGGAGGAGGACGACCAGGTCACGGAAGAGGCCAAGATGCACAGGGCGACGAATGCGGAGCTTTCCAAGGCGTCGATGCTGCAGTCCGAGGTGATTACTGTTCGGGACCAGTCGCAGATGCCGCCCCTGTTTGCGAAGCTGCGCGAGAAGCGCCCAGAGACGCTGGATTACCTGGGCGTCAGCTACGGCCTCACACCGGAGCTTCACAGGTTCTGGAAACGGTCTGCCTTTGCTCCCGTGTACCTCAGACAGACGGCCAACGACCTGACTGGCGAGCACACGTGCGTCATGCTGCGGCCGCTGGAGAATAGCGGGGACCGAAGCTGGCTCGGGGCCTTTGCTCGGGACTTTCACAAGCGGTTCCTGTCGTTGCTCTCGTACCAGTTTCGCGCCTTTTCGGTCAAGACCGCCCTCAGTCTGGAACAGTCGGCCAACAGGGGGGCCAAGTTTGACTCGGTGGAGACGGAGGCGCTGGTCAAGTCTGAGCTCGACCGGCAGTTTTCGCCCTTTGACCTGAAGCGCCTCGAGTCGTACGCAAACAACATGCTCGACTACCACGTCATCCTCGACATGGTGCCGGCCATTGCGTGGCTGTACTTTGCCGGCGGGCTGAAGAAGAGCATCTCGCTGAGCGGGATCCACGAAGGCATACTGCTTGGCGTCGGACTGCAGCGCAAACAGATTGACGCGGTAGGCCGAGATCTGGGCATAGCGACGTCGCAGCTCCTGGCCATGTTCATCAAGATGGTCCGCAAGGTCACTGCCCATTTCGGAAGCTTGGTGTCCAAGGCCGTGTCGGCGGAGCTGCCGCGGGCGACCGACCTCGGGGTGTCGCGCGAAAACGCAAGCGGCGCGCACGACGACGAGGTTGTGGATGATAAGTTTGTGCCGCTGGCCACTTCGCTGGAAGAGGAGCTGGAGGAGGGCGGCGACGAAGCATTGAAGGCGTTGAAGATGAAGCAGCGAGAGCTCATTGACTCGTTGCCTCTGGATCGGTCAGTACCATGAGCCGGGACACCCCCCCGGCGCCTCCTCGGGTGTGGCTGACTTGAGGGAGAGTTTGACGAGAATGTGGGCACACAAAGACACGTTATGCTGACGCGGCACATTGTCCAGGTATGCCATTGAGGGCGACGCGCCGGCGTGGGAGGAAGCCGAGAAGCAGGTGCGGCGTGCGGCCAAGGACGGCAAGGCCAACCCGGTTGCCAGCGTCAAGTCGACGCAGAAGCGCAAGGTGGGGCAGACGGCGGCGGAGGTGTACGAGGAGGAACTGGGGGAGAAGTCGAGGAGGAAGAGCAAGAAGAGCAAGAAGGCTCGGTGAGGCGTGGTGACTGGTGGTTTTGGCCGAGGTTGTTGGGCTTGGACGGTGGGCTGGGCTCGTAGGTGATTTGGGTTGTTGTACCATTTTTGTTTTTTTCTTGTTTCATCGGCACATCTGGGCGTTTTCCTTTTTTTCTTTTCTTGCCGCTTTCTCTTTTATGGATTCGAAATACATGACCGCAGCTGCATCTTGATCCTATGATGCATGTTGAGCAGCCGCCCTCCCAGACAAGTCTCGTCAGCCCCGGGGACGGACGCGAACCTTGCAAGGTTTGTATTTATCCATGGCAGTCCGATGGACACGAATCTTGGCAACGTGCACGTAGGCGAATGTGATGTACCGGACGAGGACATGAGAAGGGGTGGTGCCGCGCGGCAGGTCGTAGTCAGGCGTTCATGCCGAGGGATGTTTTTGCTCTGGCTCTGGTGCTGGCTGGGCCTCGGTTCCGCCTCGGCAAATACATTGGTATGTCTCATGTTTCATACGACAGCCATGAGCCCAGGACGCTCCTCACGTCATTGTGCTCGAGGAGAGAAAAATGGTGCATGTCAGTAGTCGCGTATTCATTCTACCTTGTTGCGTGCGTATTTCCCTCCGGGGGCCCTGCCGGGGGCCGCCTGCGGCGAGCTCCCGCCAAGGCGGACATCCCCTTTATATATAGAACCGTCTTTGCAAATATCCCTCCGGGGGCCCTGCCGGGGGCCGCCTGCGGCGAGCTCCCGCCAAGGCGGACATCCCCTTTATATATAGAACCGTCTTTGCAAATATCCCTCCGGGGGCCCTGCCGGGGGCCGCCTGCGGCGAGCTCCCGCCTCCGGCGGCGGCGTCGACTGGGACAACCAACGAGGGATCATGACGCCATTGGGCATGGACGGGCTGCCGCTACATGTATACACATGGCCGTGGACGGCGTCACAGAGATGTCGCGGGGCGAAGCGGGAGGGGGCGAGCAACAGGAACAGCGAGGGCGAGGGTCTTGGCGCTGGGGGCCGGGTCCGTCACCGAGCAGGCGAGTGAGTGACGAGATGGACGTGGAATGAATGAATGAAGGAGTGCCAGGCGACTTGGTCGGCCAGGTCAGCCGGATGGACGGATGGACGGACGTCTACAGTGTAGAGGGAACGTCTTGCCGTTTGCCCTTTTCGGACTTGGGGTTGGGGTCGAGCGTTTTTGGTGGCTGGCTGGCTACGGTGGTGCGTGTCTTGCGTGTCAGTCACATCGTGGATGTGTGGTTCTTGGATGCTACCAATCGGGTGGGTGCTTGGCGGACGATTCGTTCGTCTGTTGTTAGCTTTGTGGGTTTGCTGACGCCGGAGGTGAGGAGGGAATGTGAGGGGGGGAATGTGAGGGGGGGAGGTGTGGAGGGTTTTGCGGTTGATACATCATGGGTGATTGATGGGGGTGGGTGGGTTCTTGTGAGTGGGGAAGAGGAAACAAGGAAATCAATATGGGAAAAAAAAAAGAGGAAAAGAAGCAGAGAAAAGGAAGAAGAGCGCGTACATGGCATTTGTTCCGTTCCTGGCTCTCATTGGGCATCCCCCTAGAGACGCCGTTGACGGTTCTTCCTCGGCCTTGAAACATGACCGGTGCTGTCGAGTCGGCAGGCCATTCATTTTCTTCCTCTTCTTTTCCGTCCGTTCCCCATGTCACTCCACGTCTTCGTACTCACTCCACGTCTTCGTAACACTCATGTACATGTGTAAGTCGGCACCTATGTAGCGGTACCCATGTAAGCACGCACGCACACACAATGTACACCACACACGCGCCTATCCTCTCCTGCCCTCGGTGGCTGTCAGAGACACACATGATACGACTCCCAGGCCGCAAGCAGCGCAAACGGACGACTGGAATGTGGCAAGAGTCACGGCGGAGGGGGGGCGAATGGAGGGGGCCAGGCAAAGGCGTCGCCGGCCAAAAGTATAAAGCAAGGTGATTGTCGGCCAACAAGACGGGTCCCGTAAGCAGACGCTTCATTTCTTGGACGGAGTCTGCCTGCGAGATTTTTCTCGCTTCCCAGACGAGTTGAGAAGGACGCTGCTGGAAGGAGACGGAACGAACAAGCATTGTCATCATCATCATCATCATCATCATCATCATCACCACCGTCACCACCATGTACACCGAGCTTGTTGCTCTCGCCGGGGCCGCAGCCGTGCTGCTCCCGCTGGGCGGTGCCCGGCCTGGTATGCCCCCCCCCCCCCCCCCTCCTTCTCTCCTACCCCGTCCCATCGTATTTCTTTGCTCCTCTCCAAAAAAAAAAAAAGCAGAGAACACCCCTGAGACTCTCATCCCTTCCCAGCCGCCGACCCCAAAGACGCCTGCATCTGCCTGGACATCTACGCCCCCGTCTGCGCCAGCGACGAGAACTACCCCAACGAGTGCAAGGCCGCCTGCGCCGGCGCCAAGTACCAGCACGACGGCGAGTGCCTCGGCCACCCCCGCGACTGCATCTGCCCGCTCAACTACCTGCCCGTGTGCGCCAGCGACAAGACCTACCCCAACGAGTGCGCGGCCGCCTGCGCCGGCGCCAAGTACCAGCACGACGGCGAGTGCCTCGGCCACCCCCCCGACTGCATCTGCCCGCTCAACTACCTGCCCGTGTGCGGCGGCGGCAAGACGTACAGCAACAGATGCTTTGCTCGGTGCGAGAGGGTCAAGTCGGTGCGTGCCGGGGCGTGCCCACCGGGGCCGTGATGAGCGGCGAGGCGGGGAGGGGAGCAAGGCACGGAACGGGGGCTGGGTCTAAGCGGAAACATGAGTAGGCATCAGGTTGGGCGAATAAATTTTCAAAGCATGTGCATGTGCCAACGTATAGAAGAGGAAGTGTCCCTCCGGGGGCCACGCCGCGCGGTTGCTGCCCGTGGCCATGTTGATGAGGGGAGGAAGAAGAGGATGGAGTGTCATCAACAGCAGACGACGACTTTGGAAACATGCAATGCACACGCATTTACGGATGCGCAGGTGACGACTTTGGAAACATGCAATGCATGCATTTACGGATGCGCAGGTGACGTACATGACGTCATGGTGCCCCGATTCCGATCAGCCCGACGGCCCGCACAGCTGCCGTCGTCGGTTTTACGTCGCACGACAGCTGCCCCGCAGCGCGCGCGGCAAGCACACGTGATGTCGACCAACAGACTATTTTTTCACTTCACCGCTTGACTGACCGACCGACTCGTACGTTTGTTCTCCCCAGACCAACCCATCTCGTGCCAACACCCGTGCCGACAAACGCTATTTTTTTTTTTTTTTTTTTTAAATGGAAAAGAAAAAAAAAAGAAGGGGTAGGAGGGGGTGTCGCGCCAGCTTCGCCCGTGTTGCCGCAGGTGAGCTTCGCGCCGGCGGCGGCAATGTTGGGGTGGCCGGCTAGCCGGATGAGGGTGTCGGAGGTGAGGTCGTGGCCGGCGCGGGGCGCGGGGAAGTTGTGGACGAGGAAGGGGGGGGGATGGGGCTCGCGTCGGCGCCGGCGCCTGCTGCCGTGGACGGTATCATGGTGGTGCTCACGATGCTGTCGGCGGCGAGGGGTTGCGAGGGGGGTGTTGGGATGATGGCGACGACTGGACCTATGAAACGCCTGCTGTCGTCCATCATGCAGGGAGCCTTCCATCATACAGGGAGCCTTCCGTCATACAGGGAGCCTTCCGTCATACGAGGCCCCACGCGCCAAGAAGCCGCCCGGCAGTGGTCCCATCCACGATGGATGCCAATCGCATTACGCACCAACCCACGGCATATACCATGTACATGCGGGTGTGCGCCGCAGCGCGGCATGGAGAGAGGGAGGGGGAGATCAACCCCGCTTGTGCCGCGAGAAATCGACAGCTCGGCCTTGAGCAAAGCCCCGGTTTCTTGGCAGCGTCTGATCGACGCGCACTTGGTGTGGTGTCTATGACATGCATGCATGCGTGCGTGCGTTTGTGTGTAAAAGGTAGGCGGGCACGCGCCAAACTGATGGGCAAGGCAAGCAACCTTGAGCAAGCACACGATGCTCCGAGGTTGTCTGCAGGGCAAAGGCAAAGAAAGGCAAGCTTACGCGGGACCACGAGGAAGAAGTACAGGTGGGATGGAAATAGGATGAAAATGAAAATAAAAAGTAATGACATTTCCCTCCGGGGGCCCTGCCGGGGGCCGCCTGCGGCGAGCTCCCGCCTTCGGCGGAAAGACATAAGTGCCCAAGTTTGTATTGCAAAAAGCACCGTAGCAAGGAGTTGATCGCATATAGGATATCACGTGAGATGGCAGGTAAAATGGAATGAAAAGTAGGGATACAGGGGACGAACTAGCTTAGCTTCAATAGTACGAATAATAACAACAATTCCCCTCTGTCAATCGAGCCAAGCTTCAAGTCCCAGCTCTATTTCTCCATCCGAGACATGTCAGATCGCTACGGTTTTCGCAGAAAATGCCCACCGTGGCACCAATCTGTCTGTGACACGCCCCGTAATTGGAACACGGTCAGGAGGCGCGGGTCTGGAGGGTGTCGGATTCGGGTTCGGGCTCGGCATCAGTTTCTTCATCGCCCGCCTGGTATTCGTGGGAGATGAAAGCTTTGAGGTGGTCGAGGCTCATGTGGCCTTGTAGCGCGGCGGGGAGCGTGAGCGTTTCCAGGTCCGGCGCTGTCGGGGGGCCGGTCGGGGCGGTGGTGAGTCGGTGAGGTGAAGAAGAAGGAGGGACGAGATAGACATGTTTTTGTCAAGGGGCTGTTTTGTCAAGGGGCTGCTGTTTTGTCAAGGGGTGTTTTGTCAAGAGGCTGTTTTGGTATAAAGCGAAAAAAAAAAAAAAAAAAAAACCTTTACCGCATACAAGACGGATGAGCTGCATCGCATGCTGGGCACGTGCGTATAGACAAAAAAGCCTTGATCAAGTTTCTTCTCCCCTGCTTTTCCGTCTCTCCCTTGACAACAAGGCAGAATGGCGGGCCGGCAGAAAGGCGGACAGACGGCAGGCGACGAATTAAAGCACCCAAAAAAGCTGGTTCCGCGTCTGCGAGCCGGGAAAAAAAAAAAAAAAAAAAAAAAAGAAATGGATAAATAGCAATAGAAGGAAAGACTGTGGAAAGATGAATGACGTGGCTAGCTGCCTTGCAAGCTGGTTGAGTCAAGGAAAGAGAAGAAGGTGGATTGGATACAGACCTGCCAAAACACCAAAACACGCTTTGTGTGTCAAGCTGTGCCATGTCGCAGGCCTTGTATACTCTGAGCAGGCAATCACGAACTGCTGTGCTTGGCGGGGTAAAAAAAAGACCAGGTACCATCATCATCATCCTGTATTTTACCCCGGACCCCCCCCCCCCCCCGTGCTGTCCTTTCCTGCCAGGGGCGCTTCAAATTGCTGCTTTGCAGGACTGGAACCTTCCTGCTGATTGACTTTAGCCAGAAGTCTAGAAACCACTCTTTCACATACCTCTTAGGTAATATAATTTAGGGGAAGCAGAGAAAGAAAAACCATAACCTGTCCCCGAGCCCCTTGCTAACTCGGGGCAGTTTCCCTCATCATCTCTCATGTAGCTATATCCTATCCCTCCAAGGGGCCCTGCTTGGGGCCGCTGCTAGCGATACTAAATAGTATCTGCTTAAATTGATTGCCATGATGCGACAGTAAAAGTCATGTTTATTGAAATAACAATAATAATTGATCAATCCCCCTCCACCACATTCTCTCCAGGGCACCCGCCGAGGTCCGACGAGCTCCCGTCTCCGGCGGCAGACTTGCTTCATTATTGACTATGATCTGATCGAGGGGCACGAGGCGCCCTATACATACATGATTCCGAGGGCGCTACTCCCTCCGGCGGTTATACACAATTGACCCGGTATGCTGACATCCGCCCCCCATCGACAAACGAAAACCAGGTCCGAAGCACCTTGAAAAAAAAAAAAACGACCAGAATCTATCGACCCCGGCCATAGGGATCAGGGTGTCGGTGGGGGGGTTTAGGCGCCGTATCAGGACAGCTGTCGCGACACGCGTCGGCCGCGCTGGTACGGCATGCCAGGGCGCAGTATCTGTTGGAGCTTCCCTTGCAGGACGCTGAACAGTCGGGAATCTGGTCAACGCAGGCCCTGTACGATCCATGCGGACAGATGGGGGTCGCTTTGGCCCTCTCGTTCAGGTCCTGCTCCTGGGGCTGGGATGCGGCCGCCGTGAGGTCGTCCAGCTCGGCGAGGTCCAGCTCGGCGAGGTCGGGCGCGGTGGGCGCCGCGGAGGTGGCCATGAAGACGGCGGTGAGCACCGAGATCTGTGTGTACGGGGGGGAAGGTAAGTAAAGGGGGGTTGGCCGGTGTGGGGGATACATGATCAGTTTATAGGGGGGGGAAAGGCGTGTAGTGTCGACGGGCGTTTTATAAAGAAAACAAAGGAAACAAACAAGGACAAGGGAAAAGAAAACATACCAGACGAATGAGCTGCATACTGACGGCTTCACTTATATACAGATGTGCGTGTGCGTATGTGTATATATATGAAAGAGTAAGAAATGGGCAGGAAATTAATCAAGCAAAAGGAACGAAAAAAAAAAAAAAAAAAAGGGTTTAGCGTCTGAGCGAATGAAGGAATGAACGAATGAATGGTGATGAAGAACGACTTGAGTGAATGAACGAACGGCTCGGTTTGGTTGCCTTCTGCGTGAAAACCAGAGATGACGACTCGTCTTCATTTGTGTCGAGACGGACGTGCCAGATTGGGCACATTATATACTCTTGTTTGCGGGATGAGCGAAAAGAGTACACATGGCATTTAGCCCAGCAACACCCACGTTGTTTGTCTCCTGTCAGGGGTCCGTGAATTTTCTACAAACATCCTTGGGAGGAGCATAATGCATCCCGCTCTGCGACTTTAGCCATAATATTAAGCTTTGTTCATGAAACCGTTTCTGGCAAGGTTGACGGAAAAAAAAAAAAAGGGGCAATTGTTGGTAACGCACAGGTTACGGTATGCTGCAGCAATATCGGTAGGGGGGGGGGGGGGTAACGAAGTCTATTAATCTCTGATATTCTAAGAAAGGGAAAAGAGGGGGATAATGCAGAAGTTGTGGTGTTGTGGCCACAGTACTGCCCTTAGTCACGTGACATAGTGATACAGCCAATCAGGGCGCGCGCATCGCGCGTATGACCCACAATTCCCAGGCACTATGGTGTATCCCTTCCATCCTCCAGACGAGCGATTCCAACAGGCATCATCAAGAATAATGCCCTCCATATTATTCCGACCTCGATATTCTTTTCTCCAGGGGATCAGTTGGTGTTGGGAGATGTAAGAGTTTTAAGCGGGTAGAATGTGTGCCAGGGGGAAAGTACCCTGCTATAGAGAAAGAAAAGAAAAAGAAAGACAAAAAAGGAAGAAGAGGAAAAGAGAAAGAAGAAGAAGAAGAAGAAGAAGAAGAAGAAGAAGAAGAAGAAGAAGAAAGAGGTCAACTTATAACATACCAGACGGATAAGATGCATGCTGGGCGTGTAATTGACAAGAAGCTTGCCGGATTTTTCTTTTGTAAAAAAAAAGGGGGGTTTCCTTGTTTTCTTATAAAAGACTTCAAAGGTCCAAAAGAATGAGTCAAAATGAAGGAATCGTGGCTGGCTGCTCTCTGCGTGAATCAAGGACAGCAGAAAGGTGATGCCCGCGCGATGGCACAATGTCTCTGGCGTCGTCGCAAAGGCATTATGTACTCTTGCTCTGCGGACATGGCTGCGCACATGGTGTTTTTGTTGTGTTTGTCGGCGTCAAAACTCCATTACATTACTTGCCCTGGCACGTACTCTATAGTTTGGGGCTCAACTTCTGTCAGGCAAGGCAGAATCTCGTACGGGACAGGAGCGAAGTTTCGGTCCGAGTTTCGCCAGATGGGGAAGAACTATCGGATAGGTTGGTAGTCAAGGCGTAAAGAAGGGCAAAGCAGAGGAAGAAAACAAACAGAGTAAAGTAGAATGAAATAAAAGTAAGATATAGTATAGCTTACTATTTACTCTAATGTCCCATGTCCTGCACTCTACATCTTTGGGCTCGATTCAGTCGGGCACGGCAAAATCTCGTACGGGACAGGAACGAAGTCTGGTCTGGATTACGCCAGATGGAGAAGGATTCCGTCGGATAGTTTTTTGGTAAACGCACGCAGAGGGGCAGAGCGGGGAAGAACAAGAACGAATAAGATGAAATTAGACAAGATAAAGTACTGTAGAATAAGATTCAAGTTGTTGGGGAAGCTCAGGGTAATTAATGCCGCTGTTGGGAACGCACAGGGTAATTAGTACTGCAGCACTCAGGGGGGGGGGGGAGGGGGTAACAATATTCAATTAGTCTCTAGCAATATTCAATTAGTCTCTATCCTCTATTAAGGGGAAAGGAAGCTACGATGCAGAATGTGGTGTTGTGGCCACAGCACTGCCCTAGGTCACATGACATTGTGGGTTGGCCAATCAAGGCACGCGCATCATGCGTATGACCCACAATTTCCAGTCACGAGAATGCAGCCCTTCCATCCTCCAATGCAGCGATTCCGACAAAAGTAAAATATAGTAAAATTGAACTTTGTTTAGCAAATCCCCTTCCCCTGTATGGAAAGGGGAGGGTTTTTTAGGTACAGCGTTATGACCAGGGAGGGTATATACCGGATCCATCCGCTGCCGGACTTGGACAAAACACGTGTGGCAGCGTCGCAGCGTGACCTGCCTGTCTCGTCGGAGAATCTTGTCCCGTCTAGTTGGGAAATTTGGTGTGCCCGCCCCCCCCCCCCCCCCCCGGCTGTTTATTTGTGCATGGGACGAGTGTCTGCTGTTTTTACTCCCTTCCGTTCCGGGCGATTACTCTTCTTGGGTGCAGGCGTTGCGTTGCGTACGAGGCGGCGATGAGGGCAGAAAGCACCTACATTACATGTAGACATGGTATTGGATTTTTTTTCATTTTTTCGAAGTTTTCCTTCGGCCCTTGTATTGGAGGATATCTGTGTATTTTGCGGAGAAGTAGGAAAATCCGGGCTGCCGCGTTGTAAAACGTACAATGCACATACGATGCATGATGGATTTTGGATGTTTTATATGTGTATATAAAAAATAAAAGACGGGAGCGTGTTCCAAGCTCTGATGTGGGATATGAAGAGGGACGCTGCCGCTGTTCTATAATGGGAGAGAAGCTGTTCGAGGGGGTCATGTTGATGGACACTCTCATCGTTGTTTTCTTGTCAAATCTACCTCCTTGGCCAGGATTCGGCGGCTGATTGGTCCCCCTCACCGTATCCCTTGCTACATGTAGAGGAGCATATTCATGTACTGACTAGCTTATATTTTCTACCATCCGACATCAACACCAGACCGTCGTCCCCCCCCGTCAAGCAGATTCTTACCGCCGAACCAGGGCTGTACTGCACTGCCCACACACAACATGACGCGCTGGTCGCGACCTCGGAAGCGAGGGCAAATCTTGGTGCAATCATCCGTGACTGTCTGTGCCTGAAGCTGAAACTGTCTTGGTACATTTGCCTGCCCATTTAGCCTGATGAAGTCGACGTGGGTGTACCGCGGGAACCCCGGCCACGCAAGCCACAACACATTGCACATCCAACTGGACCTCTCGTTCCAAAGTCTCTTCTGCTACTGGAATACCTATATCATCCGCTTGCATACATATAGAGATGGGCGAGCAGCATCGGAACAGATGAAAAAATAAGCATAGCCGCCCACGCAACCATGCACAGTTGCCGGTACAGTCGGTGCTTTTGCGGTCAACGCACGTAGTATAGCACTCCTCCGCTTCAACGGATTTGCACCTGGTTGAGCATGCGTTGGCCGCATTTGCGTCACACCGTCCGGGCGAACCCCCCCCCGGGCACGGCGGCTTGTGGTTGAGGCCGGGGACGTGCTGATACGCGCGTACGAGGCAGCGAGGAGGGCCGAAAATACCGATATCTGGATGGTGGTCTTGGTGTTGTTTCCCCGCCGGCTGGTGCCTTGCGCATTCCATACAGAGCTACTACCGCCTTTACGGATACGACGGACTTTACGGCGGGCTGTGTTTGTATCTTGCCGAGCAGAAAAGTGCTGTGCATGGCCTGTCGAGCCAAAGACGTGTGTGTCCGGACGTGCCGGCCGTTGTCGAGGTGCTTCTTCACCGCCCGTAACACCCAATCTGGATCAATGGTCCGGCCGGTCGGCGCTCAGGCACCGTATGGGGAAATCGGCAGACTGCGGCAAGCAGGAAGGATATATGGGAATGGGAATGGTGGCAAGTTCTCAAGAGAGGTCAGGCGGACGCCAGAGGTCGAGTTCGATTGCGCCACAACGGGGCGGAGCGGAACGGCCATCGAGAACAACACAGGGGTTAGTTCGTATATACAACGATGGTTGCCAAATTATATTCCTGGTATTGTTGCAATGACGTCGCTGCCGCGAGCCAGCTCGGGCGACAAGCGCAGACGCACATCTTCTGTCTATATAACAATGGACTCCCTCGTCAGACGAGAAGAAAAAGACGCAAGACAGCATTTTTCCCACACCAGTCCAGAAAGCGGCGGCATCCTTTTGGAAAAAAAAAAAAAGCATCCCGCGACCGAATCAAGCCTGAATATAAGCCCTTCATCCATACAGGCAGATTCAAACGTTTCCAATCATGCACCTCATCCACGTCGTACGTTTACCCGCCGGCCACTTTCCCCCATCCCCCCCCCTCACCGCAAGATGCCCCGACGTACATGGCAAAGCTGACGCCATCATGTCCTCTAGATGTCGGTGCTTTCTGCGCTCACCGCCGGCTCCTACGCAGCTCGTCACAAGCTTCCTCCATATACACCTCCGCTGCCGTGCCCAGAGGGCTTAACCAAATGTTACGAGAATGCGCGAGCCGCATGCCTAAAGGAGTGCCCTAACCAGTTCAAAATCGGTGACACTTGCTATGACAACTGCTTTAATAGTAAAGGTGGAGCCTGTCAAACCGACTGTTAGGGGCCGTGAGCGGCAAGGGAGGGCGGCAAGACAATTCCGGTGGTGGTTTCATTGCCTCTTCTTTTCTCCCTTTTCCAGCCTCATGCACGTTGTGTGCTGCCTCCTCTTCTGGCGCGGTTAGATATGTGAGTCGACTGCTACGTCTTCAAATACCATCAACATGTTGCATAATCGTGACGCAGATATGCGCCGCAGATGTCGGTTTGCAAAATCCATGCCATGTGTATGTATGTATGTGTACATGCGCTGAGTGGTCCAAGGTTTTCCACCCATCCATCCCCTCAGAAGCATCGTGACTTTGCGTTCCCGCACCAACAGACATGGTGAAATCAATCCAGATATTTCTGAGGGGTTAAAAACCTCTGACCACCCACACTGCATGTACCGCGCAGGCTGTCGTTCGAAATTAGGCTAATCTGCAGGCACACCATGACAAGAACAGTGCAAGTCAGCGAGTGTGGGTGATGTTCCATGCAAGTTCACGGAGCAGCCCGCGTGCGACCAAGGACCAGAACATGCTTCCTTCGCAAGATGTGCCTCAAAAAGGAAGATGAGGAAAGAAGCAAAGAGGCCCGATGAAAGCCGCGCCCTCCGTTCCGCCCGTCCGCCCACAAACCACACATGTAAAGAATAGTCAGTCACCCCCTTCCAAGCACATACAACGTAAAGCAGCTTTCTACATTCTTACCAAAGAAGCACTGGCCTCTTTTTATCAGTATCCTGCGGCCAAATCTTGAAGTAGGCCTTTCATCTCATTCATCTGCAAGTATACAGATATTCATTCAATCTTGCATCATGCAGCTCATCCATGTCGTACGTCTTCATAGTGCCGCGGCTCGAGCCGTTTTGCTATTTTCTTTGCACGACGCTGCCTAGGTATCATGATACATTCTTCTTTTTTTTTTTTTCCTCTTTTTTTTTTGTTTACTTTTGTACTTTTTCCCGCTTTTTCCCTCTCCTTCTTTTTGGTCTCTTGTTCTCGTCGACTGATGCATTACATACATAGATGTCGGCCTCATCGCCACCTCCCACGCGGCTGCTCCTCCGACGGACCACGGGTACCCCGGGGGGGGGGGGGGGGCCGTTTTTGTTTGTTTTTCTTTTTTTCTCCTTTTTTTTTGTTTCAGTTTTTCAGTTTTTCAGTTTTTGAGATTTTTCTTCTCTTTCCCCGCAATCCATCGCCAACACACGGACACGCGGCCACGTCCCGCCGGCTCGCCAGGCACACTGCTCATCAGCTCCCAGGTACAGGTACCTACCGGTGAATGATGCATCAAGACGCGTGACACAGGGATACCTGCCGGACCTCTCAACAGTCATCGGCTCCGCAGCTCCGGGATGTGCACGTGCCATCCCACGACCGGTCCCCGATCCCCGAACCCCCTCCCGTTATCTGACCGGTCCCCGATCCCCGAACCCCGAACCCCCTCCCGTCATCTGACCGGTTCGTGCTCGGACACTGGGCAGAAGGGGGAAGAAGTCGACCGTCGGTCGGGCTACGTACGAGGGGCGCTCGTTTTTGCCTACTGGCTATAACCGAACACGGTTGCAAGGTTTCTGGCAAAAAGGGGCCGGGCAGACAATGGCATCAGCACACAATGGCTGTCACGACATGTTCGGGGGTTGCGGTGCCAGACCTGTCCAACGAAGGCCATGTACATATGCATGTGCGGTTGAGCCGTCGAATTATCTTTTCAAAAGATGCTCTACAGGAATTGACCGGCACCGCGTAGCAATCTTATTGGCTGGCTGCCGAGGAAAGCTGCCAGGGCTGCTGCAACGCAACACGGCACCGCTTCTGCTTGCATGCATGTGAATGTGAATGTTGCGTGACAGATGCGGCACGTGATTGGTTGGCATCACCACGTTCGGGGTCGCAAGATATCGCCCGTCGTTGGGATACACATACACATCAGCCACGTAGTTGGGTGCTCAGATGTGTACATATCTATTAGTCGAATTCTTCTCCACTCACAGATTGAGCAACGATTACGGAAATCTGGCTCCCAGCCGAATCCCCCGTGACAGTCGTGCAGTGCAGTCAGTGTTATCTATCTAAGCATCTTCTCGGCAAAACCAATACCACCCGGGTGCGGACTGTGCACTTTTCGCAACATCTATGAATGAACGAATGTCGTTGGTTACATGGCAAGCAAAACGACGTAGCAGGATGTACACATAAAAAACCAAAAACAAAAAAACCACCAAAGCTATCCCCCCCCCCATCCGCCTCCGTCTCCGTGTTGCCGCCCAGGGACGACCATCAACACCCGCATGCGTTACAAATACACGCTCTATAGCATCTATTATAGCCTAATGGGTAGTCTATGCAATGTGCAGAGCAATAAGGATCGTTATACTTTGGGCAATCTCGCACCACCAACATGCGTTCTCCGTCTTGCGGAGGCGCAGGCTCAGACGGAGGCACAGCAGCCGCGTACGAGGTGGCCACGAGGGCAGAAAGAACCGACAACTAAACGTCATTAGCGTCCATTGTCTGCTCCAGCATCCGGATATGCCGTCGGGAGAGCGGGAGACCTCCGGGGGGGTATGTATGAAGACTTACAACGTGGATGAGCTGCATGATGAATGGTTTATATATATATATATATATATATATGTATATATATATGTACGTATGTATGCTGTGTGTGTGTGTGTGTGTGTGTGTGT